>CAJQUW010008332.1:0-48590 GCA_907163375.1 Prostheceraeus crozeri | reverse complement strand
GTACACACTGTTGAAACTTTATTTTTCAACTTTGTAAACTGTTGAAACTTTATTTTGTTTCTAACATATAAACAGCTAAAACTTTATTTCTAACGTACACACTGTTAAAAGTTTATTTTAATCTGTAAACTGTTGAAACGATATTTTCATTTACAACTAGTAGAATGCTGAGTCTAACTTGCAAACTAGTAAATCCTACGATCGTACTTTACAAACAGATAAAACTTTATTTCTAACGTAGACACTGTTAAAACTTTATTTATCAACTTGTAAACGGTTGAAACTTTATTTCTAACGTACACACTATTGAAACTTTATTTTTATTTTTATTTTGTAAACTGGTGAAACTTCATTTTATTTCTAACATACAAGCTGATAAAACTTTATTCTTAACTTGTAAACTGGTGAAGCTTCATTTTATTTCTAACATAGAAACAGATAAAACTTTATTCTTAACATACGCACTATTGAAACATTAGTTTTAACTTGTAAACTATTGAAACTTTATTTTGTTAACTTGTTAACGGTTGAAACGTTTTGTTTTATGTCTAACATACAAACAGTATAAAACTTTATTCTTAACTTGTAAACTGATGAACCCTTCATTATTATTTCTAACAAATAAACAGATAGAAAACTTTAATCTTAACATACACACTATTGAAACTTAATTTAATTTTTAACATACAAACAGCTAAAACTTTGTTTTATTTCTAACATACAAACAGATAAAACTTTATTCTTAACTTGTAAACTGATGAAACTTCATTTTATTTCTAACATACAAACAGATAGAACTTTATTCATAACATACACACTATTGAAACTTTATTTTTAACGTGTTAACTATTTAAACTTTATTTTTAACTTGTTAACGGTTGAAACTTTGTTTTATTTCTAACATACAAACAGATAATACTTTATTCTTAACATACACACTATTGAAACTTTATTTCTAACGTACACACTATTGAAACTTCATTTTTAACTTGTAAACTGGTGAAACTTTATTTCATTTCTGACATACAAGCAGATAAAACTTTATTCTTAACTTGTAAACTGGTGAACCTTCATTTTTATTTCTAACATATAAACAGATAGAACTTTATTCTTAACATATACACTATAGAAACTTCATTTTTAACTTGTAAACGGTTGAAACTTTGTTTTAATTCTAACATACAAGCAGATAAAATTTATTCTTAACTTGTAAACTGGCGAAACTTCATTTTATTTCTAACATAGAAACAGATAAAACTTTATTCTTAACATACGCACTATTGAAACATTAGTTTTAACTTGCAAACTATTGAAACTTTATTTTTAACTTGTTAACGGTTGAAACTTTGTTTTATTTCTAACATACAAACAGATAAAACTTTATTCTTAACTTGTAAACTGGTGAACCTTCATTTTTATTTCTAACATAGAAACAGATAGAACTTTATTCTTAACATACACACTATTGAAACTTTATTTTTAACGTGTTAACTATTGAAACTTTATTTTTAACCTGTAAACGGTTGAAACTTTGTTTTAATTCTAACATACAAGTAGATAAAATTTATTCTTAACTTGTAAACTGGCGAAACTTCATTTTATTTCTAACAGTATAAACAGATAAAACTTTATTCTTAACATACGCACTATTGAAACATTAGTTTTAACTTGTAAACTATTGAAACTTTATTTTTAACTTGTTAACCGTTGAAACTTTGTTTTATTTCTAACATACAAACAGATAAAACTTTATTCTTAACTTGTAAACTGATGAAACTTCATTTTATTTCTAACATACAAACAGATAGAACTTTATTCTTAACATACACACTATTGAATTTTTATTTTTAACGTGTAAACTATTGAAACTATATCTTTCATTTACAAATAATAGAACGCTTAGTCTAAATTGCAAACTAGTAAATCTTATTCGTCACCAAATCTATGCAGCAATGTAGGACCTGCACCTAGATCTCGATGTGTCATTACTTTCATTACTTTATTAAGGACACGTGGTAAAATTGAAATGATAAGACCACCCCTCTGACGTCGTCTTCGTCTTCGTCTTCGTCTAGTACGATATGGCATTGTCATAATAACATTCCATTCACTGTTACTTAGCGCTTTCGCTTAATACGTCTAATGGCTTTCCTTGCTATATGTCGTGAAACACCCTTTTTTTTGTAATAGTTCCTGCAAAATGTTTACCAAGCATTCCCGCTAGAGGTAAAAGAATACCCCCTCTCTGACGTCTTCGTCTATAACATGGCATGATTCATACAATCTGCTATGTATATGATTACTTAAACTTCTACATCCCATACCCTTTCATTCAAAAGAATCAAGGCTTACCATGTAAGTTTATTGAAGAAGCACACACGAGAAAGTAAATCATGAGAAAGTAAATCATGAGAAAACACTGTTCATATCAATGGCATGCACCAACGCTTCATCCACCAAATCCACCTCACGTCGTATATTTGATTCTGATGAAATGCGTCCATGAAACTGTCGATGCGGCAATTGTGGGATAAGCATACGTAATCCCAATGGGACCACCGGAGATCCTGCCCTCGAGTTAGGTGGATTATTCTCCTTCTCCTTCTCCTTTTCGTACGTCACCCACTCTTCATCCGTCATTTCACTAAAATTCGTCCGACTGGAAGATGGTGAATTTAAAAATCTGTCCAACTGTGTAATGTCTGGTGAAAACCTTGGAGGAAGATTGTCCATCGGGGTAGGCGTCACCAACTCTGGAAGTCCTTCATCAGTCAATTCACTCAAATCGGGCCACGGATCCCCATCCAGACGGAAGATCAGTTGGCCAGTCTTCCTCGTCGCTCTCTGGCACTAACACTTCGGGAATGCGAATCCGTAAAGGTTGGATCATCGTTACGTCGGGCATGTTCACTAGCTCAAGTCAAAATATGAAGTAAATGATTTCAAAAGTCATTTATATACAGTTTTTAGTGGATCGGGTCCTCTAAAAGGTATCAGGTCCTCTAAAAGGTATCGGGTCCTCTATCGGGTCCCTTCCACAATCCATCTCTCCAATAATTTGATTGTCGTTGATGACTCACTATCGTCGCTTTCAGCACAAAGTCGCATGTGTCCTCACACTCTCTGATCTTCTCTGGATTCTTCGATTTATAGGCTCTCCTCTTATATCTTTCAATCATTTGTTTGATGGTCTTCATCTCCTCACGCTGCCTTACTCTCAACTCTTCTCTTGTTTCTACCATGATTATGATTGTGACACTCATTTCATCCACTCTTATATACATCTCTCAAAGGACCCGATCCCTTCATGGGTCCCCTTCAGGGGACCCTGAAATCACCTCGTTTGTCCACCCGTCCATTCAATGTCAGTCAATGTATCAGTATGAAGAATCTGAACCCACACCTTCTTCTCAATATCCAAACGAAATCGTCGTGTCAATTTCGGTCGTTTATACACTTCTGGAGTATGTTGATATACTATATACATAGCCCGTGCCAAACCTCCTCCATCTTCACGCTTTCTACCTGGAGAACGTCGAATACATGTTTCTGTAGGATTCCATGATATAACTACATCTCCTTCATACATTGGAATGTAATCACGTTCAAAATAAAGACAGTCTTTCGGTTTCTCCACCGTTGTTGTAATTGGATGCTGATATGTCGGTGTTACTTCAAAATAGAATGTGTCAATATACGTTGGAATTATTTCATTTTCCAATTCTATCTTACGGCGTGATATCACTACACAGTTCTTCGTCTCTGAAATTATCTTGTCTCCATGAAATAATGGAATGGTACGGTGATATTGCCAAAATTTACCTTTCCAATGACGTATTGGATAACGTACCTCACACTCTGGAACCTCACACTCTGGAACCTCACTCATGATGATTATATTCCCATCTATTTTCACTTAACTTATTTATACCCATATCCATCTTCTTCTAATACCATCCTATTCATTATAGTATAACTCAAAGGAAAATGATCACATGTATGAAGTATGTTTATTCAATAAAAGTTCATTCAATATATACATAAAAGTTCATTGAAATACAAATTCTCCACTTATTTCACTAAAGGACTTATAATCACCTCTCTCTTCATCAATGTCTCTGTACCATCCGTTGGGAATGACACGAATCCATGCTTCACCATCTAGACGGAATCGTTGCGTCTCATACGGTGGGTCCATGAGTGGCTTTGAATGATGTTCAACTTCCACATACGCCCCCATCCACCTTCCATCATCCACCCATCCTGGTGCACGACGTATCATCATTCTTGTAGGGGAGTACCCCAGAATTACATCCCTTCGTACATAGGCACATCTCGTTCCATGTATAGTGGCTTCTCCGGTGGGTCATTCGTACTTGAATGTATACGATATACAGGTGATTTAGTAAAATAAAAAGTGTCAATCGTAGTTGGAAATATGTGAGTCTCTGTCTGTACCACAGCCCGCTTGACCACCACACATGATATCTTATCTGATAGGATCACATCCCCAGCGAAAAGGGGAATATCTCGATACACCATTGCAGGTACTCGATCCCGAAGCAATGGGAAGAAAATAGATGCTGACGTTGATGCTGACGTTGATGCTGACGTTGTAGATATCGTTACTTCACCGGCTACTGCCATATTGTATCTGAGTAGTCTTCTTCAACGGTATAATTCATCTACATTCAAACTCCTTCTTATATATTCTCTAAAGGGGCCCGACCCTTAGTAACGGGTCCCTTAGTTACGGGACCCGTTTGTAAATCTAAAAACATTTCATATGGACGATGATGGTAGATAAAATAGTGTCAAATAAATTAAGATAGCTTACACTTCTGATACAGGGATAGCAATCGACTGCGATCCATGTGTAAAGAGCTTGTTAGACTATGGATGGGCTTAAGTGGATGATTTAACCATGTATACTTTTTCATTTGGAAATAGTAGCACGCTTAGTCTAACTTGTAAATCTAAAAACATTTCATATGGACGATGATGGTAGATAAAATAGTGTCAAATAAATTAAGATAGCTTACACTTCTGATACAGGGATAGCAATCGACTGCGATCCATGTGTAAAGAGCTTGTTAGACTACGGAAGAGAGAAGTGTGTTATGTTGCGTGTGGCGCGTGAGTGTCCTCCCATTTCATTCCATTCATCAATTCGTCTCATTGATAGAGACAGGTAGAACTCATGGTTCTCATAACGTATGCAATGGAAAGTTTTAGGCAACCTTCGACAGTTGGCTAAATGTCGCCCTGGCGCGAATGCATACTACGTTGAGACAGAGGCAATCACTTGCAAACATGACGCAGAGAGGTTTAACAAGATTGACCATTGCCGAATGTCCCTTGCGGTATGCATAGCTACGGGTTTCATCACCGCCGCCCTTTACAGGAACGCCCGTCGAAAGGAAGTATTACACCGAACTTCATTTGCAACGTTCAAGTTGACTGATAGCAGATTCAACTTAATGATAGTATTCGCCAGTCCGAAGACTGCCCAGGCAAACCGCGAGGAGGTTCTATCATGTCTTGCCCCATGGTGGCCCTTAAGAGAGCCGATGGTTCGTTCTCGGTGACAATTAAGTTGACTATTGACTGGAATAGTCAATGGGTATGACGCTTAGGTTGTCATAAACCCTATACCGCCTCAGCCGTGGTGGTGCATCTGGCACCTTTCGGATGCGGGTGGTTTTAGGAGTCCACACCCCATCCGTCCAAATGATCTTCTTGATCTTCCCCTTCTTCTCATCCTCTTCATCCCACTCGTCGAGGATGATGAAGTTGGGAATGCCGTTGTCTTCATCGGTGAAGACGGGAATGTTGTCGGCAGATGTCGCTTCCATCGTGACTTCAAATTGAATGAGAAGCGCTACAATCTTCTGGCTTATATAGGGTTTTTTTTCAACAATGAATTGTGAGCTCAACAGCGAATCAGAATGCTTCAGGGATAGCAATCGACTGCATAATGTTCAAGTTGACTGATAGCAGATTCAACTTAATGATAGTATTCGCCAGTCCGAAGACTGCCCAGGGCAAACCGCGAGGAGGTTCTATCATGTCTTGCCCCATGGTGGCCCTTAAGAGAGCCGATGGTTCTTTCTCGGGAGTCGTCATCCTACAGCCTACCAATTCTGCTGAGAGAGTCAAAGACTCTCTCTTTGGTAGCACTGTCGACTTCCACACTAACTGGCACATGACTAAAAATTGGAATGTAGCGCCATTCCGTTGGATTGACAGCAGTTGCTGTCATCGGATTGCCAATCCGAGCAAGATTGTTGTGGACTCTGTCTTGCTCCTCTAGCCTGACGAACTCCTCAAATAAATTTCGCGGCCTTAACTGCGGTCCGCGAGGAGAGCTGACTTGACTGTTCGGCGTCTGCATGATTGAAATGAAATGAAATGAGAGGCAGTGGTTTATATACCCCTCTAACGCGACGCAACGTTCAAGTTGACTGATAGCAGATTCAACTTAATGATAGTATTCGCCAGTCCGAAGACTGCCCAGGGCAAACCGCGTGGAGGTTTCTATCATGTCTTGCCCCTAGGTGGCCCTTAAGAGAGCCGATGGTTCGTTCTCGGGAGTAAATTGATGGGGTGGTGAAGGCAGGCAAAGATCTGCAATGAAAATGATATGTATTAGAATAGGATATACTATCTTATTTACTTTTTCACTTACCAAGTTAGTCATCCTTAGGCAGTCTCGCGGGCTTCCTGATTGAAAATTTGTGGAGATGCCCGCGCATTCTTAGTGTAGCGTGGAGGCATTTCTTGCTCGGATGTCCATGATAGCAAATAATTGATTCGTCCAGGCTTTTATTGACGAGGACTTCGCCGGCCAGATGGTTATCCCGAATAGGGATGTGGAACTCAAACAAACGATCCTCATTCACACGTTCCCACTCATCCCTCATGCGCTCCAACTTCTCACACGCCTGCCTCTCATCACCCCGCCGAGCCACAGTCCTCTCCAACTCAACATTCCTCGCTCTCAACACACTCATCTCCTTCATCATCTCCTCAAACTTCGCTTCTGCCTCTCCCATTCTCCTCTCCGCAGCACTCGCCCTCTTCTCACACTCATCATTCTTGTCTTCCAACACTCGCACATTCTCCTTCAACTCTTTCACAACACGCCTCATACGGATATTCTCATCTGCCACCTCCTTACATTTCACCTCCTTCATTTTCAGCTCACTCAACTCACTCAACGTTCTCTCATTCACCTTCCTCAAACTTTCATAGCGATCTACCAACAAAGCATGTGCCGCTTGCTGCGACACATGCTTCTTTTCCATGTCCTCATCCCACCGCGCCGACTGCTTCCGTACCCCACCACCCTTCACTATTGGGGAAGATGAGCTCTTCGGGGGGTCGCTAATAATATTGGATACCTCCGATGACGAAGAGCTCAACTTCCTCACACACTTCCTCACTCGCTCCCTATCCAAATCCACATCATCCTCATCATCACTCTCTAACACTCTCTTCCGCCACTTGTCAGCCTTCAAACCGGCCACAGCATTCTCTACCTCATTCTCCACAGCATTCCCACTAGCATTCTCCACAGCATTCCCACTAGCATTCTCAACAACATTCCCACTAGCATTCTCAACAACATTCTCAACAACATTCGCAACATTCGCCAACATTCGCTCCCTCTCTTCCACAATCAACTGCGTAAACCTCAAATCGGTCACCAACCCTCCTACACACTCACCATGCCTCCGATAAAACTCGGCCTCCTGCCCAACAACCAACAGCACCCTGCACTTCACACAGGCAATCCTATTCAGGATAACCATGTGGTCGGCCCCTGCCTTCCTTATGTGGTCCCTGAGACCGTCTCGGCGGTTGATTCGTCCACAAGAGCACATTTTTATGTGAAATTTTTTGTTTCTATCGTTATTGACCATTTTTGTCGTTACTGAGATTTCTCGTTAACTGTAAGATAATGAAATTAGTATAAGTTTTAAATCATGTAGTACAGTCATATTCCTAAAGCATTACACTTAGTCAGGAATGATAGATGTGAGTGTAGTGAGTGGCACTCGATCCCGTCGACAGCCCGAAGGCCTTGTACCGATCACTAGGGAAGTGAGAGATCTTCCCCGATACCCGCTCTTTACAGCTAAAGACATCATTGTCACTGCCCCGAAGTGGTAACAGGAACGCCGAGTCAAAGGTAGTGATCAGTAGCTGGGATCTAACCCCTCAAAGCTGCCTTAGTTAAATTTCTGATAGCAGATTTGAATGTAGTATACAGCCTAGAACATAATATCATCATTCAACATTCAACTTAGTCAACATTCAACATAATATCAACACTTAGTGAGGAATGATAGATGTGAGTGTAGTGAGTGGCACTCGATCCCGTCGACAGCCCGAAGGCCTTGTACCGATCACTAGGGAAGTGAGAGATCTTCCCGATACCGCTCTTTACAGCTAAAGACATCATTGTCACTGCCCCGAAGTGGTAACAGGAACGCCGAGTCAAAGGTAGTGATCAGTAGCTGGGATCTAACCCCTCAAAGCTGCCTTAGTTAAATTTCTGATAGCAGATTTGAATGTAGTATACAGCCTAGAACATAATATCATCATTCAACATTCAACTTAGTCAACATTCAACATAATATCAACACTTAGTGAGGAATGATAGATGTGAGTGTAGTGAGTGGCACTCGATCCCGTCGACAGCCCGAAGGCCTTGTACCGATCACTAGGGAAGTGAGAGATCTTCCCCGATACCCGCTCTTTACAGCTGAAGACATCATTGTCACTGCCCCGAAGTGGTAACAGGAACGCCGAGTCAAAGGTAGTGATCAGTAGCTGGGATCTAACCCCTCAAAGCTGCCTTAGACTTAGTTAAATTTCAAATCTGATAGCATATTTGAACTCAGGATACTTGAAAACCTTAGTCTATATGTTAAAACTTTGAAAAAAGTGAAAATTAAGAATTTTTAAAAAATTCCGCATTTTACTACTCATACTACTTTTAAAAAATTTTATCAGTAGTAAAGACACTATCAAACTCTATCATACAAACTTTGAAGTAGCAAGATAGCTTGCCTACTTCAAAAGATAGAGTCCTTTGCACCCGATATCGGGAGCTCAGAGCGACGACCGTCGCTTACCTCGTCTTTCGATGAAGTGATCAGACTTACGATGTCGGGGGTTTATATATGCTCGGAAGAAAACTTAAAATGGCTCTATCTCCGAAAGTATTCATCGTAGCGACATGCGGTTTGTTGCAAACGATTTGTCTCATCATTCTTTACAATATGACACCTGAACCATTCTCATATGACCACGGGAAGTTGGTCCGCCAGCACATGTCCATGTAACATGCCACAAGTGAAAAAATTCCTAAGTGTGGGAGCTCCAGTGTGGTGAAAATTTTGAAAAATTTAAAACTTCCGAATTTTGACCTGGGACCTTTACCAAAGTTTGTTTCAAGAAATTTTGTCCGAACGAGGGGGGGGGGGGACGTCAGCGAAATTTGATGAAAAATGTTTTGGTGACGGTCCCAGGTCGAAATTCCACACTTTGGAAAATTTTCAAAATTTTACCCATACAAAGTCACTCTGACACTTAGGATTTTTTCAGGTAAGCGAGCTCCGACCTAAAATCTTGTAACCGCTCTAACTTTTGAACGAAGACAGATAGGAACAAGCCGATTGTTTCACTGAATTTGTCTCACTCTTAGCTTTCAAACGAGCTATCGCACGACAAAATCCGTCCACTAGAAGCCAAAATCGAAGCAAGCTGTCCAGAGGGGGGGGTCAGTGAAATTTGATGAAAAATGTTTTGGTGACGGTCCCAGGTCGAAATTCCACACTTTGGAAAATTTTCAAATTTTTACCCATACAAAGTCACTCTGACACTTAGGATTTTTCAGGTGAGCGAGCTCCGACCTAAAATCTTGTAACCGCTCTAACTTGTGAACGGCTGGTCCGATTGACTCGCAACAAAAAATGTTGTCGAGCAGTTTTTTCTCCTCTTTCAAACGAGTAGCTGTAAGACAAAATCCGTCCACTAGAACCAAAGTTAGAAGATTGTTGTCGGGGGGGGGGGGTCAGCGAAATTTGATGAAAAATGTTTTGGTGACGGTCCCAGGTCGAAATTCCACACTTTGGAAAATTTTCAAAATTTTACCCATACAAAGTCACTCTGACACTTAGGATTTTTTCAGGTAAGCGAGCTCCGACCTAAAATCTTGTAACCGCTCTAACTTTTGAACGAAGACAGATAGGAACAAGCCGATTGTTTCACTGAATTTGTCTCACTCTTAGCTTTCAAACGAGCTATCGCACGACAAAATCCGTCCACTAGAAGCCAAAATCGAAGGAAGCTGTCCAGAGGGGGGGGGGAGGTCAGTGAAATTTGATGAAAAATGTTTTGGTGACGGTCCCAGGTCGAAATTCCACACTTTGGAAAATTTTCAAAATTTTACCCATACAAAGTCACTCTGACACTTAGGATTTTTCAGGTGAGCGAGCTCCGACCTAAAATCTTGTAACCGCTCTAACTTTTGAACGAAGACAGATAGGAACAAGCCGATTCTTTCACTGAATTTGTCTCACTCTTAGCTTTCAAACGAGCTATCGCACGACAAAATCCGTCCACTGGAAGCAAGCTGTCCAGGGGGGGGGGGACGTCAGCCGAAAATTTTTTCTCTCCGATTTCGCTGGAAACATCCTTCCTAACCCAAAATTTCACGTAGATTCCGAATCTGGCCTCCGTTTTCTCATCCGATGCTTCGTTTGGGCGCTACACACCAAAAACATCACACACTATAGCCTCAAGACTAATCCTGGCGGTCGCCCACGTCAACCTAGACGGTCGCCCACGTCCACCAGGCGGTCGGACCCACGCACCCGAGTCTCACACTCTGTCGTTGCAGAGGGGGGGGGGGGACGTCAGCGAACATGTTGTGAACGTGGACCCACCCGGCCGGCACACCACGACAGACCACAACCTCTGTCGTTCCAGAGGGGGGGGGGGGACTCAGACACGAAGCACCACGGCGGCCGACCACGACACTCTGCCGTGCCAGAGGGGGGGGGGACGCAGCCACGACGGCGGCCATCTTGCGCTATCCAGAAGTGGAGTTTTACTTACTACTCTTGTAAACGAGATGGCATACTGTCAATGAGATTTTCGATCGTATGTCGAACTGACGCATCACGATGCCAGTATTTGATGACAGCATTTATCATCTCTGATCGTGCATTGATGGTTTCGCTTGCAATTTTCCTTTTGAGAATACCCCATAGATTTTCTATGGGGTTGAGGTCGGGACTATTTCCAGGCCAATCCAATAAGGTTATGTGTTGTGATCGAATGTAATCCTTACACACCTTAGCAGTGTGGCATGGCGCCCCATCCTGCATAAAGACACCGTCTCCATCGGGATACCACTCATGCAGTTGAGGAACCATACGAGTCCGCAGAACTTCCAGATACTGAGCTGATTTCATAATTCCATCCACGACATGCAGTCGACCTGTACCAGAATAGCTCATCAACCCCCACACCATGACTTTCGTTGGATGTTTAACTCGAGCAGTGACCGGTTTTGGGGAATTGGTCGATGTCCATACCCGAGACTTTGAAGCACTATTGCATTCAAATGTTGACTCGTCAGAGAATCCAACCTGAAAATGGAAAAGCATGCATAACTAGCAGGACTAGGCCTAGGCCTACTTTATGTATCTGTGAGATGGTGTCATCTTGCAAAAATGAAATTATGAACTGTCGCCTTACTTTTCTCCACTCTTGAATTGTCCAACTCCTATAGTTTCGAGCGAAGTTCAAGCGTTTGATCTTCATTTTCTTGGTAAGAGTTGGCACACTGGACGTACTGAACGGAAACCGAGATCATGAAATCGACGCTTCACAGTACTGACAGATGCCATAGTACCACTTCTTGCCCACTCCAATGCAATTTGCTTCGATGTAGAAAGCGGATGTGCCAGCAAACAGCGGGCTAGTGCGCGATCATCATGAGCAGACGTTCGGCGCTGAGGGCCACATCTTCCACGTCTCCTTGGGGACAGAGATTCGCTGTTGGCTAACTTTCTTCTTATGTTCTGAACCGATGCTGCACTGACGCCACAAATTCGTGAAATGTAACGATTGCTGGAACAGTCTTATCAAAATCGCTATTTCAGCTTTCTTTGTTTCATTCAAGTCACGTTGCTTACCCATTGAACCGCTGCAATGAATTACTAGGAATGCAACAAAGCTCTTTACAAGTCAATCAGAGCCAAGCAGTCATCGCGAACCAATCAGAGAATCACGCCAGAAGTGCAATCACGTGCCATCCCAATAATCATCCCCACAGGCTGAACACGTCATTTCACTGAAAATGAATCATCAAATACTGGCCTCATGATGCGTCAGTTCGACATACGATCGAAGATCTCATTGACAGTGTGCTATCTCGTATACAGGCCGCAATAGCTGCCAGAGGCGACCACATTAAGTATTGAAGTGAGCAACTGAGATATGTGAGTGTTTTGTAAAACCAAAATAGTAGATGCAGTATTTGATGGATTTGCTTGTCTTTGATCGTTAGCTATCATATTAGAACGTAGTAGCTTCATCTAACATGTATCTCTAACGTAACATAGATTCACAAAGAAAATTCTGAAAAAGTATCATTTTTTCATGGGTGGTCATAATAATGTGAGCCGCACTGTATATAGACAAATGTAACATCACTATCTAAAAGTCGATAAGATCGATTGTGATATTTTATACAACAACACTTGCCTAAGTAATGATTTGCTGCCAACCTGAACAAATTTCAAATATATATATATATATATATATATATATATATATATATATATATATATATACAAGTTATTTACAAGTAAAGTTGACAAAGCTGTGAAACTGTTCTGTCTACGCTTCGTGGATGAAAATTCAACAAGAAATCGATTGTTTGTGGACGGGTGTGCGATGATGTCAAAATGACGCATGAACTTCTATTAGCAATTTTCTTTTGTAGGCGTATTTTGCTCTGTAAAACGACTATCTTGTCTGTGTGTACGTACATCGGTTCATATTGTCATGAAATAAGTCACCAAATGTGGCACGCCTTGAAACACTTGGCGCACAATCGCTCACCGTATTTCATTCGTGAAAACCCTTGAGATTGAACCAAGGCTCAGCAGCTACTTAGGTAAGGGTACGATCCAATGGTTTATTTAGCCCACTATTGCTGCGTACTGCCACTGATAAGCTCTCACGTCCGGCTGCTCCCATGCAATTATTTAGTCCTTTTCCTTTTTCAGAGTCAATAATCGTCTTCATCTAGACTATTATCGTCAACTTCAATGAGAGCCATACATTGTCATCCTGAAATAAAAGAGGATTATTGAAAATAGTCTATGATTTGTGAACTGATAGACTACACACACTTTTGTTGTCAAATAGGTGTAGGTACAGGGTGTTCGATACATATCTTCATACTTGTACATGTAGAAGTAGGCCTACTTGATGTCCTCTTTACCTACTGTCTGTGCACTGTCTTCACTCACTCACTTCTCATTATGGGGCTGTATAATATCATCCTCTCCATTGTTGATTGGATCATGCAGCGCATGAACCGCTGAGGTTTTTGATCTGAAATAGATACTTATTCTGACATTCACAGTAGCGGATTACGCGATGGCATATAAACATTCCAGTACGTATTAACGCATTGCCACTGAACTAGGTAGAATTTGAATATCAGATTGGTGCATAGCGATAACAAGTAAGCCAAATAAAACATATCGTATTTCCTCTATTAAGAGCCCTACCTCTATTAAGCGCCCCTCTCTAATAAGAGCCTCAATCCAAATTGAAGAAGTTAATAAGCGCCCCCTCTCTATTTAGGGCCCCCAAAACATGACGGTGTAGAGTATTAAATAGCGATAAAATGGCATTATATATCGTCCAAGAAGATAACTACCGGTATTTGTAACAATTTCTCAATTCAACGTGTCCCAAAACATGACAAAGTGCAGTACCGGTATATAGAATATCAAATAAGATAGCATATACAACATCAAAAAGTCACTATTTCGAGCAGTTTCTCAATTCGATGTGCTCCATCAGAAGATCTATCAAGCAGTTTAACTATCCTTCGTTGTGGCAGGGATGAATTCGCCTCCACCTGAGTGCCCGTACGTGTCTTCATGCAGTCATTAACAATAGCTTACGCTCTCACGTACAAGGCCGTTATGAATTCAAAGAAATTGAGAACCTTTACTGTGGGAGATAAACTTCGTGCGATCGATACTGCCAAACTCAAATCGAAACATACTGCAGCTCGAGTCCATCAAGTCTGCCCGAAAAGAATACGAGAGTGGTGTAAGCAGGAGAACCAACTAAGATCGGTAGTCAACAAGAAGAAAGTAAAGCGACTATCAGGTGGCGGGAGACCATTTAAGTGCCAACATGTGGAAAATGAATTGATCAAGTGGATTCAAAATCAACGAAAACAAAGTTTGCGTGTAAGTCGAATGATGGTCCAAAAGAAAGCACAGGATCTGTTCGAACAGACAGATAATGCAGAAAAAGACGGAACGTTTGTGGCCAGTAATGGATGGCTGGAAAAATTTATGGCTAGAAACCATCTGACAGGGTTGGTCAAAACCCACCCGGTCAGAAAAAACCCGATTTCACCCGCCCGGCGGGCGAAATCGGGTGAAATGGACTTTTCCATATTATGTCATTTTTTCGATGCTTCTAATTAAAATACAGTAATGCCAATTCATTTTTCTGATTTATTGACTCTGCCTCTTCTCAAAATTCATCGTATGGAATGTATACAATTCCGTAATCTACATGTTTCTTACTACAACAGTAAATATTGAAAAGGAAAAGGAAAACCGAATAATATGTCAATTAACGTCCGATGTTTTCATTGCGCAAGAAACTTAGCGCCTATGCTGATATGATGCCCATTGTCCATCCCTGACTCGCCGGACATCAGCCAGTCTGGATTTGTCAACAGCGGACTGTAGTGATGCATTCGTGAGATGATGGGGAATTCGGGAGAGCGCACGCATTTTGGTTGACGCTGCTGGTCGCATGTCTTTGGGTGGCTGGTGCAGTCTAAAGTGCGTAAGATAAGATCGATATTGGCAAACAATGATTTAAAGCCACTGCCCACAAGTCTGATCATTAATGTTATTATCGCATACAAAAGACACTCGGAAATAATGGGGAGTTCGGGGTGGTGCGTGCGTGGTGCGCGCGCGTCATTACTGATACCGCAGCAGGCTGCAAGTCTGCGACGGACACTTCGGACCACAAGAAAGAGCGTGCGTCCTCCATTTCACATATTAGGACGAGGTCTTTCGACCACACCAAACGACCATCCTCAGGTAATCAAAAAAAATAAATAAATAAAATGAATCGAAATTATGATATGAAAGTTCGACGAAACGATCTGCGTATTATTTAGCTTTAGTATCAGTAATACTGCTAACAGTTGGGCCTATATTTTTGTCTAGGCCTATATTTTCTTACTTTTTGAATACCGGTATAACAAACAGATATTTGGTGATCGATGTTTAAATGACTCATTAGATCTTCCCCGTTTTGACCATATATTTTAATATAAAGTTCAATTTATAGCCTCTACTGTACACATGTGTTTTCTCTCTGATAATACAATAGTAGAAAAAACTTATAAATTTTAGATAACAGCCAATCTTGTGTAAAGTATACTATTGGTAAGTGTAGGTGAGAGAATAACTTTATATGATTCCTTATCTAGATAGCCTGTAATTATCTGAATATTTGATACGGCTAAAATACAGTAACCTATGTTAAGTACTCACCGATATTTTCTCATGATATTTTATTTTAATCATGGTTTACATTACACTGATGTGTGCAATGTAGTTTGATTTTTCAATAAAATGATAATTATGAAATAAGAGATTACCTCTTAATTTCAAGAAAATCGAAATAACTAGATTAAACCCGAAAAACCCGATTAAACCCGGTATAAAAAACCCGAAAAAACCCGCCCGGATATAACCCGATAAAACCCCGGGTGGGTTTTTTTGCCGACCAACCCTGCCTGAGCCTCCGTAAAAGGACAACGATTGCACAGAAAACTCCTGAGGATATCTCCAATAAGACTATCAGCTACTTATTGTTTGTGGAGGGTCTTAGAAGAAATTGTGATATTCTAATTCATCAATTGGTGCTGCTGACGAGACGGCGGTCTGGATCGACCCAACTGAAGACCACACGATCGACCAGGTTGGGAGTAAGACAGTGAGTCTGCTCAGTGCCGGTAACCATAAAGCCAAATTTACTGTTCTTCTCGCAGCAATGGGAAATGGAAAGAAAGTCAGCCCATTCATCGTCATTAAAGGAAAGAAAGTCCCTGCAGAATTGAAGGATTTCAAAAATGCGGTGATTAGAGCAAGTGATAATGGATGGATGAACGAAGCACTGACATTGGAGTGGTTGACCAAGTGTTGGGGAAGTTTAGCATTCGGCCGTCGACTTCTGGCATGGGATTCCTTCCGCTGTCACAAGACACCAGCGGTCAAGGCGGCAGTCAGCAAAATGAGAACGGACATGGCCATTATTCCGGGCGGATGTACAGGCATACTCCAGGCACCAGACGTATCATGGAATAAGCCGTTTAAAGCTGCATATGTGAAGTTATACGAAGATTGGCTCTGTGTTACGGGGTCATCAAAAGAAAATCGAACAAAGGCTGGAAATGCACGAGCTCCCAGCAAGCTGCTAGTGTGTCAATGGGTGGTGGACGCATGGAGAAGCATCTCAAAGGAGATTATTCAAAAGTCGTTCAGAGTGTGTGGATTGACGACTAAACTCGACGGATCCCAGGACAAGGAGATTGTGGCGGTCAGAGAATTGGGAATTCTTAATCAACTGAAAACAGCGCGTGAGTCGACAGTACCTTATGACATCGAAGAAGATGTGAACGGCAGTGACGATAGTGTAATCGCAGACTTGGACGCTGAGAGTGAGCCTGAATCTGTATAACTGATGACGTTAGTTTGTTTGTATGTCTGAGTTTCTGCCATATTGTTTTGAATTAAAAGTTTTTCAGTAGCTGAAAATTTATCTTTTCATTTTCTTTAATTTATACGTTAAAGACTGTATAGAGGACATAAGAGTAGTTATAGATTAGTGTTGGTGGATACTGCATTTAAAATAATGTAAATAGAAAACAAAATAGATATTGTCAGTTTATCAAATTATTCTATACATGCAATATTTATTATATATGAAAAGCAAAATGTTTGGTAGAAAAAGTAGGTCTTCATTAATTAGGAAAATATATTAAGGGCCTCACCTCTTGTTATAGTCCCTCTCTTATTAGAGCCCCTTAAAAACCTCGTTTGTAAATTAGCGCCCCGGGGCTCTTAATAGAGGAAATACGGTATAGGGACACGAAAAGATAATGAAGGTTCAAAATAGAACATTTTGAGAATTTTTTCGCGCCATTTCGAGAACCAATGTGATTTTCCAGGCAAAAAGGACGAAGAAGAAATAGTGATTTCACATCACAAATCTCGAACATCGTTCAAAGTTATGTTTTGTCAAAAAAAAATAATCCGAAAAACGAGTATTCACTCCAAAATAAAGCAAAAATGGAAGAAGGTTACCTTGCATATAATATATATACGACTAGCACAGCGTTAAATGGGTTAATTAATTTAACGGCTATGAATAGCTCTTAAACTAGACTTAGGAGCTTACAAGGTAATCAAGCATGCTTAACTCTTGTTGCACAATTTATTGTGCGCGGTTATATTATCAGTAAAATGATTCATCATTGATAGGTTTCACTTGTATTTACTGCTGAAGTCTGTCCTGCCTATAGTTTTAGCTCTTGCAAGTAGCTTTCAAGTATCATTCTAGCACCATGGTTATCAAGCATTAGCGGGACTCATTACCCAATATCACATCAGTTATGTATTAAATGTTTAATAATGAGTGAATTATTGGGATTTTAAGTTTTGAATTGCTCAATCTGCAATGTGGTACTCGGAAATTTGTCCTGTAATTTTATAGGTATTTTTTTTACATTGCTTTAGGCATTGTAGAGAGATAGAGCATCTCAATGCACCGATGAAGATGTGGTAAAATCAGATTTTCTCATTTTATATATTTACATATTAATATCATTCAAAGGATTTGTCTTTATTGTGTTTAAGCAAGATCGGAAAAGTGAAAGATATTGTTAACACATGAGACAAACTAGAAACTGCCATTAATCCGACATTAAGTAAATACGTTTTCATGAAGAAACTCTTCGATGCACTCATAATAATTTGTTTATCTTCAGCCCTAAGTTGGATTCAATTCTGATTTTTGTTTAATTCAAGTATGTACTTGCGTTTGTTCATCGGTTGTATTTAAAGATTATAAGAATATTGAAACTTTTATCAGCGTTTTTATCGATGTATGGATGTCAGTTTGATAAAAAGAGAAATGTATTTCATTTTTCAGGATTAGAGACAGAATTTCCGATGCACTGAAAAATACAGTAAAACAAACTCGTTTTCCATCATGCCAGGGCAATCGTAGTCGGTGCTTTTAGCCGGAGCCACGCTCTAAAAATGCACCGCCCTGAGGAGTCAGCAACGCAATAGATTACCACATTCAGAATTGGAATAGGAGACATGAAACTTGCCATGTCCGGAGCTTGAGTCGCTTTCGGATTTGTCCGCATCCCTGTTTTGTACGTTGCAAACCATAAACAACAGTAGGCCTAACACATTTCACTAAAACTTAACCACTTTATTTAGACTGTGAGACTGGTTAGCATGCTGAAATTCTACATCAACCATTACTCCGCGCGCCATGTTTAGCATTGAGTGCAAAGCTATATGATAAACCTGGGCATTATGTGTCTCAGTCATGCGATTCTCGGCACGTTTCTTAAACCAATCGAGGCGGATGAGATTTTTTGTTGAAAATTGATGTGTGCCCTCTAATTCAATTCAATCAATGGAAGTACCTGATGATGGTTTCATAAAGGATTGAAATGGGTAAACGTAAATTAGGCATAGAAAGTCGTTTCTAAATTCAACAAACTTTACATGTTTAGAAACCTCATGTTCTGAAATTGTTCCAGTGAAAATTTCATGACTATACTACAAATATAGCAGTCAGTGGACTAAATAATGCTTCAATCAATTTGTTTGAAATTCAACTCTCATTTTCAACGCTAAGCAAAGCGTGACTCATCACATTCACGCATGCGCAAGGCATAGGCAGACGAAACCAATGTGTGCATGAGCAGCCGAGAACAATGCTGTGTAATCGAAAGACATCGAATTCATTCATTTCATTTGTTTGATGTCTCTCAGCAACATGCGAGCTGCTGTACTGAAAGCTTACCAGAAAGGCTATCACAGGGGTCAAGCTGAGGCTTTGATCCGAAGTTGCCGGACAGTTACCACTGTGTCGTATCAATTAAAGGTCCCCAAAAGTACTATTTACTTTTGGTTGCGAAGAGGCTGTCAGCGGCCTGATGGAAGTTTTTCTGGCCGACCAAGGCTGACTTCACGCAGGTCAAATCGCTACATTACCAGTGTGGTCGATAGTGATCCATCTTCTTCTTTATCTGAGCTTTCAGCAAGTTCAAATCTTGCCATGCCAACTGCTTGGAGACGACTTAAGGAGTTAAACTACTCCAGTCGCAAGAGACCATCGAAGCTGAATCTGTCCCAGCGACACAAGAAACTAACCTACAGTGGTCAGTGAAACGTTGCCAGGCGGAATCAGTGGTTACCAATGGTTTCTTCTCCGTACCTGCGCGGCCTTCGGCGCATCCTCAAAAATAATTCACCAACATTTATAAAAATGAAAAGTATCATCATTCATTAGATTTCATTTAAATTCGATAGCTTCTCGTAATAGCTGTGCAAGGCTTCCCGACTCAAAATTAGGTGCTCAACCTCAGAGTGAACAGTTTCGCAGCGCGTGCTGTCACAGCTGTTTTCTTCGAAAAATTAGACGCACACGCTAGTCTTGATTTCAGACGTAGCATTCATGTTCAGACCATAGAGGTTCAGACAGAGCGAAAGAGAGTTGTGTGCGTGTGAGGCAGTAAGCGCAAGCGCCCGCGCGAATATTGGCTTTCCTGATAGAGTTTGATAAAACCTTCGAGAAATGCTAATGTTATGGCTGATGACATCAACAGCATCAGCAGCTTTCAGGTCCTCAAAGCGGCAGAATGGAATCCCTGAGTTGAGTTGAGTTCAGATGATAAGATGGATGATGATGACACTGAGTTCCACTAATCTTGTTGGATATCGAGTTTCCTGAACTGTGGTTCTGACTGGAGAATAAACATCTTATTTTACGTTTCAGGGTATGTGACGAAACGATGCCAGCGCTTCATTGATTGGTTTTTTGAGAGCGATGAAGACAGTATGAAGAACGCATCTTTCACCCGTTTGTTTTCAGCAAAAGAGAGAGGAGCCTATTCACTACAACTTTCTCTGCATACAATATTGCAAAAATTGCTGAAGTAGCTTTCCGGTCTCTTTTTCCAGGTGTTCACGATGTGACCCTCCTGCCCACATCATCGAACATTGATGTGAAAATTGAATATTTTGTCCTGCAGAAAGTTGATGTTAAGCTTTATTTCCTACTATTTTTGCAGACCACTTTTATGACCATGACTTTCATCCATGACTCTAGCCCTGACTCTGATCACCTAACGAAACTTATCAGGCTGATCACGTCGAATTATTTAAAAATTCGCCTCTTTCTGTTCGGTAAGATTTTTTTAGCGTAACATCTTTAATTCAAAAGTCCTATCACGTCAGCAGGCAATGAAGCTGATTCTCTTTAGAGCCAAATAAATTTTGATTTGCCGAGTTTTCTTTTGAGTAGAACGTTACTTCGTACGCACCTGTTTTTCTACTTAAAGTACATTTATGTAAGCAATCATGATAAGTGAGAAAGTATAGCATTGAAAGTCATCAGGAACTGTCTACATTTTTATGATTCCTTATCAATTATCATTGTCGCTTTTATATCACCACCTGATATAAAAATTGAAAGTACACACAGAGAAAGAAATGAGGAATATACAAGACATTATAATGCATCAAAATGTGAGTGGCTGACCGGCCGCAAGAAACGCAAGATACTGTTGGTCTTGCCTCCTTTTTTCTCAAGAAAATGTGATATGGACAAAGAGACGATGTAATAATCTCAGCTCCTTGAGTAAGGTGATGAATCGACATGAGTAATCAACTTCTCATGTGCACATTCACTTGGCCTTAAAAATGTTCGGGGAATTGCCATTGAAAATTCAGCTTTTATGAAAATTGATATTGTAACATAAAAAATGTCTGGTATAGCCTATAAATAAATAGTATTCAAATGCCGAGCGAAGGTCTATGGTCCGGGAGCATTGACGCCACTGGTGGTCACCTATTGTTTGATCAGTTGATGGACGTCTACGCCTTCGGATGAAGTCTGGGCAAAACATTCCTGATCATTTTTTCACATTGAGAAGTCGGTCCGCGATTACAGGAGATTGCTCATTTGGGGAGCCATTTAGAATGATGGTTCACTGCATGTCATGTGGGAAAACATGAGCTCCAAATGCTACGTTCAAGTGCTCGAAGAACATGTTTATCCTTTAGCATTCAGGTTAGGTGATCCATTATCGGATTGGATTCTCATGGATGACAATGCTCCATGCCATCGTGCGTGGGCACCGAGATGGATTCGCCTGTCGCTGTTACTCTAGAGGTGACGCGATTCTATCTCAGCCATTGTATGCGATGGTAGAGAGAGGTGGAAAGATCCGTCTCCCTTTGGATTACATGATTGGTCAAGCGCACGCAGTGCGAAAGGAAAGTTGTATTAGGTAACACACGAGATAGTGTTGTCAAATTGAAGACCGAACATCTGCCAAGTGATCATTGTGCATCTTTGATTCCATGTTTCTATGTGATGAATTTATCAAATGGAAATATCATTCACATCGTTCGACTTCTCACGATCTAAATTTACTGACTGTGTACGTTCAAAGTGGTGTCAATAATGAGTTCGTCAGAATTCGGGTTTGAATTTGCATCGCGTTAAATGGAAAATTGATATTTCTGTCACTCGGGACTATTTCTTGCCGTGTCATCTCTAGACCAAACAGCGCAGACAAAGCAATTTATCTCTGTGCGTCACGGCAACTAAATTGTATAAAGGACAGGTAAGAATACAAACCTTAGACCGGCCGACAAGGTTTCCTGACTTGAATCCAATCGAGCATGTCTTGTCTATCTTGAAACGGCGAGTTCGTCGACGAATTTGTCCTGGCAATGATTTGAATCGATTGGAATCTTCATTGAGGCAGGAGTGGAATCAGATTGATCAACAGATGATCAGACATTTGATCCGCAATATGCGTAATCGCATCCGAAAGGTAATAGAGCTTAGAGGAGACGAATCTGGCTAATAGGGAACGCATCCATCAGTCCTTTTTCAGTTCAACATATAACAAAGAAAATATTCAGTATGATATAAGAAACAAATTCATTCAATTATTGTTTAAAACTTGCTGTTTGCTATAAAATGTTGTTGTTTTAACTAATTTCTAACTATTTATGAAACGGACTGTATATTACATGCTGCATTATGAGGAGACCTGCCATGGCATTAAGATCTATTCAAGAATGATTCCAATTATTTTTTGGTATCATAATCGTCAAACTTTTAATCTCGAATGACGATTATCATATCATCTAATGCGTTATGTACTTCTGCAGAGGTAAATTTCGTATGTGTGATGAAATACAATCATCTGCATTTATGATAAGTCTTGTGTTGAAATGTGTGAACATCTGGAAGAGATGCGTGTGATCTGCAAGTTACAAAAGCAAAGCTTGGACTTGTGTCTTTCATAGAGCATAAATACACATATTCAAGGAATTCGATAACATTGACTTGAGTGGAATAATGACATGAAATCAAGTAACAAAACAATTTCATTCAGCAATTTGATGACAAAACCAAATGAACCGTGAGACAATGATGTCGGGGCAGCGAACAATTAAACTTGGACAATGAATGTCAATAGATAATCGTGTGCTAGTCTCCCAATTTTACACAAGAAAATAATGGGAAGAATTTCCTCAGATGAAGTAACTTTACTACGAACTCTCACCTTGTCATCTTTTGAATAAACAATCTTCGGTATTTACTGTACTGACAAATAGGAAGATATCCTCAAACAAATATCCTCATTTTTCATTCAAACTACAATGTATTTCTGCTTCAAACATTGTCTTTTAATCAATTCCTGCATAATAGGCCTAATTTTTTGTTTATTAGTTGAAATTGTTGAAATAAAAACATTTTTTCTAGTCTTCTACGCACAAAGAATACTTTTTGTGCGCACAAATACTGCAAAAAATAATACTATTTGAACAATTTCCACATATGAACAAAAAAATGACATCAAAGTTTTTCTTCACCAGATCAATAGAAATAACGAAAAAAGCATAATAGGCCATTATCTCCAAATGATCGATCAATCAATGTCATCTATAAATAAATCATCAAATCTCCGAAAGAAATCTGTATCATATTCATGATGTAAATCATTCTGTTTAATGACTTTCACAAATTTCCAAAATAAAAGCTATAACTTGTGCAGTCATTTTGGTGAACGGGCAAGTCAAGTATCGGCTCCATTAGAAAAAAGGGTTCTTGTAGGGGTTTGAACATTAATATGGGTTCTTGATTTTCCATTGGAGGGTTCTTCAGTTTTAGAATGGTTTATGTAAAATAATAGGTTCATCATAGGTGAATAGGTTCTTAGACTTCTAAGAAGGGTTGTTGAAATATCAAATAGTTTTTGATGACTGCCCAGAAAACACAAGCTGGGATGGGCGACTTTACCTTTGCGTCGATTTCATGGCCCTTGGTGGTCCAATATTTCCGCGTTGTTTGGCTAGTGCGCTATAACACGTTGCACCTTAAATCAGAGTGGATTTCAGTATAATAACTTAAATGACTTATGCTGACATGCATACTTTTAATGTTCAAAATTTAGACTATGCTGCACGTGGTCTGCACGAGGGTTGTAGATCCTCAATCAGTGTGAAATTCACTTAGATTAGTAAGAAGCACTTAATAAACAGAAATCACACTCCGGAGAGCTTATGTTAGTTATATGATTTGTAGATGGTTGATCAAATAGGCCTGTGTTTGTAATTTTCTAAAACGTTGGTAATATTCCGCTTAAAAATACAGCCAAACATTTGAGAAACGTGTACTGCATACATGATTCTCTTGTATCTCAAAAATGCGTTACATACGAAGCCTACTTATAATGCATTAATGTTGCTCGCGAAAGAAAAAGTTATAAGATAATCAAATCAATCGATGAGAATTTCTAAGTTTTGCATATAAAGGATATAAGACAA
Source organism: Prostheceraeus crozeri (assembly GCA_907163375.1). Taxonomy (NCBI): domain Eukaryota; kingdom Metazoa; phylum Platyhelminthes; order Polycladida; family Euryleptidae; genus Prostheceraeus; species Prostheceraeus crozeri. Next base: position 24,132 of record CAJQUW010008332.1, on the reverse strand, counting down.
AAAATATAGAATGCATCATAGCCGCCAGAAGCAACCCTTTCGTAATGATACAAAATCAACCTAGCTATGTAATGAGTATAACTATACAATACAAAATATACAATCATTAATAAAGTAGCAAGTGGTGGATGTTGTAGATGGCAAATGTGATACAAACAACACGAGGGTAGAGATCTCAAGGGACTACGTAAAAAAGGCGATGAAACCCCACAATTCAAGTTTTGGAAATTAATTTCGATAACAAGAAATAAAATAACTAATAATTCCATTTCCTAAAATTTCTTTGATTTAGTCGAAGGGCTTTATTGCAGAGGGTTCTTTAACCATCTTTAACTGGCTTCAACGACCTTTTTTAGCGCAGCAAGCATCGAGGTCTGATATCTAAGATAGCAAGCAATCCGTCCTCTATGTGTTGAAAGTTTAAACACCTCCAAACTTTCTCACAGAAATCGCTGGATTTTGTTCCACTTGAGAGTCAAATATATCAGCGGATCTCGATGAGCCTCTGAGGCCAGTGAGACTGGGGTTTGCATATCTCTGTTTCATTGAATAAAATCTTGCGAAATCATCAAATTTAGTTCTAGCCATGTTCAAGGCTTTATTGTTCAAGTTGTGCTCTACTATCACCAAGATAATAATGTACTGATGGCAGAAACTTTCCAGAATGATTTACAACAGATAAAATATGATGATCCTATTGTTCAATAAATAATTATGATTATACTTTGCAAATCGAATAGGAAAGGAATTTACCAATCTTGATACTTAAATATAAAACTAACTTCATCATGCCGTTTATGTTATTCAACTAATATCTCCTGACCATTATTAGAAATTGATGCATCAAATGGTGAATACATTTGCAGGTCCTCTCCTTCCAGCGTGACTGATATTTTATTTCATCTCAGCTATCATTTCATTGTCTCATCTCGAAATTGTAAATAGATATCATCACAAATTGTCATGTGCATCATAATCTGTATTCATCCATAATTTGTAATCATCATGATAATCAACGTGTTTTCATTTTTGAAAAATAAACGTTTCTGACTTCTGACTTCTGACTTCTGATCTTTGGTGCCTCACAGTGTGATACATCGGTGAACATATCACAAACATCGATGACAATATTGTCAGAATAAAAGTAGACTAAAATGTAATGATCATTTCATTTGTAAAAAATCATTTTACAAAATTCAATAAAAGATTGGCTAAAACGCACAGTTTCGGATGATGATCGTCGTAAAGTTGAAATATTGCGAGTCTAGAAGAACTTTTTGTGTCGAAAATTTCACGTAGCGAATGATCCTTGCATTTCATAATGTTACAGAAAAACTTTTCGCTTGTACGATGAGCCACTGTCAAAAGGAAGTTCAAAAGTTCATGAGGAATGTTTATAATTCGGTAAACACGACGCTCAACACATAACATCATATCAGCGGTGGCACTGCAGAATCCCAGAATCCAGGAAATCAGTACAACATTACCGAGCGTATAAAGACATATGCGAATTTAGGACAATTCGGCCTTCTTAAACTACGCATGATAAATAAACGCTGTAATGCTTTTTTAGCGACATAGTCAATATGCAAATTTCACTTCATATCATGAGAGAATACAACACCGAAAACACGAAAGAGTTCGCCATAGGCCCACAAGAAACGGAGTGAGCCTTCACAGGCTCCAGCATTATACTTCTTTTGGCGATTATTTCCATCACACAGCACTTAGAATTGTTTATTGGAAGGTTGTTCAAGATTTCCCAACGAGATAGATGGTCTAATTCTTCCTGAAACCAATCTTCCGCTGAATCTCTGATAGTATGCAAATAGAGCAAGTCGTTAGCATACTTGACAAGAGAAGTGCTGAGGCTAACCATCAATAGCCAAAGCAAATAAGATCGGTCCAATTACGCTCCCATGCGGCACATCATAAGACTGCAACACCAGATAACGGTTCCATCAAAATACTTGGCAAGCAATATACATTGTCAGTTTTTGTTGCACAAAGAATTTGCTTCCTGTTTAGTCGTTGCATTCAATGCACAACGACGAAGTAGATAATGAAGTTAAGACTTAAATATATATATGCCTCACAAATATAAATTGGACATCTGTCTGAGCATTTGTATCTGTGCAAATCAAAAGAACTATATCATCAACTTCGACCACCTAGAAATGGAATTGAATGATGAACATTTTTTTCAGATTATTTGGATGAGGCGACTGCGCGCTATGAAAACGTTAATGTCACTCGTTCGTGTTCATCTACTGGTGATTGGGTTGGTCAAGCAACAACTGATTATGGTCCGTGTATTCGATGGATTTTGGTAAGTTTAACTGTCTGGCCTCACGTAAAAATGATTTCTTTTTTGAATGTGAGAAAAACCCTTGCTGTTATTATAGATTTTTAACTATTATCCCAAATTTTCGCCTACTTAGGCCGCTTCAGGGGATTGAAAGGGAGACAAGCTTTGCAATTCGAACTTACATGGTGACATGGATATGCATAAATTCATGAAGGGATTATGTTAGACATAAACCACACATAGATAGAGATGAAGTCACATAGATAGAGATAAAGTCTACCATAGAATTATAAATGGTGTATCAGCACATATGTAGAAGATAATGATAGATTTCTAGGTCGATAATTATTTATTGACCGACAGCCGAAGGCTGGAGTTTATATGCGGTGAATATTTCTGGATGAGTTGGGCTTCCATTAAACGGATGTTTGTGTTGTCTCTCTCGTAGGATAAAATCTCGGTCTTGATATTGTTTGTTGCACATTTCTGAAGATGTTTAAAAATTGAAGAGCTCTCTCTGGTAATATGTTCTTTTATCCGCACATGAAGTTATCTGATTGTGCTCCCAATGTAAAACTGTTGACACTTACGGTTTTACACATAACTTAATCTACTCTGATTTCTTTTTTAGAGTTAACTAATTACAGCTTACACAATTTACAAGTAGAAGTGTGCGAATACGCATCCGATCAGAATTCGACTGTCGATCCATCTTTTTCTCTTCGGATTCAGTTTGGGCAAAGCTTCCTTACTCCAAGAGAACTATTTAGATCCTTCAGCATCCCTAGAGATCATCAAAATGTCCTTGGCTAGAGATAAATAGAAAGTTCATGCAGACTCACAGGAGATGAGCATGTCAAGTAGTATACGTTGTTCTATGTCACCGATTTGAATCCATCTCTGATTTAACACACGGAGAAGACCGCGTTTCTTGACGGCCTTTTCTTAAGGGTTAAACACGACGTCGGGTATCCGATGTGCGTCACTGCAATCCCTATTAAGCCTAAAAGAAATGACTGACGGCGTTTATGTGTCGCAAATTGGGCAATGCGAAACGTAGGACATATACCAGGAAGAATCCCAGATGGACTTGTTGTCAATCCAGCGAATGTCCTTCTTCATATGCTGAAAACACATTTTAATTGCGAATACAGATACCCGAGGAATCACATTGCTTGCGCATGTCAGTTTACTAGAATTGCAAAATGATTTAAAGAGATGGCTCATGTAAGAGCTTACTGAGTGGGCAAAGCGAAATTCTTAATACCCTGCTGAGATAGGAAAAATTGTCGCTCATTACTTGCGGATTGCTGTGAACTTATTCGATTCCCGCTACTTGCCTTAATGTCGGCGGTCACAATTGTGACGAGATATCTATTCACTGATCATAATTGCTATGACAACTGATGTGTGACTGTGGGGTTGATCCTGACAATTGACACAGTCGCATGTAGGTGGTTGTAGCTCAGTTGGTAGAGCAAAGGTCTAGTTAACCTGTGTCGTAGGTTCGAATCCTGCCAATCGCACATCTTTTGCATGGCAATTTGATCTAGCAATTATTTCATTTCATTCTGTTGTTAATTAAAAATGCTGCGATTGCCATGATTCCATCAGATTCCATGAATTCAGATCTTTGCGCAAATTGTTCTCAATCAAGGTAGTCTTTCAGAACGTATTTCTCGATTGAAGCTAGTAGTCAGCGGAAAAACGTTCACAAACTTCTCTGGAGAGCTTGACATCGTCTGTGTATCTTTGCTGTCATCCAGCTGTTAACAGTGACTGAAACTTCGCGTAATTTGCGTGTTTAATTTTGAACTGGCTACTCATTGTTTGATAGTCGTAGCATTTTGTCAGCAGATTGTGCCATTTCATCAGCATTGCATGCGATGCCTCCGATCTAGACAAACAGAAGAAGAGGCGACCTGTCTAATTCTATGCTGACACCTGATATTGGTTAACCCAATCCACACCACGACGGGAGATGCGTTCTCTCTTCTTCATGACTTACTCCTGTGACTTTAGCGCAATTTTTGAACATTTGACCAAATCACTGGATTTGACTCACTTGAAGGTCAAATTTATGACTTATTTGTAAAAAGTACTTTCTTAAAAGATTTTATGTGATAGTTTTCAACGCAACGTTTCGACTTTCAATTTGATCACAGTTTCCATGAATCATATCATGCCATGCTATGTAGATTCAATACTGCTTATTAACAGCTGTAGCAATGGCACATTTAAATAATCATTTCGTGCATGCTCTTGATCATTTGAATTTGTAGGTATGTTCAGTCGTCCTTCTTATTAATAGAATTTGAGTCACCGCACACTGAGTGATGTGATGTAGATATCATTGTTCACATGACATAGCTTTTCGATTACTGCTTAGCGCACGGGGCGAAGATTTCATATTGACAAGCTATGCCCGCAATCGCAGAGGCGAGTTGGTATAAGCAGTTGGCCTAGCAGTTTGGCATCGCAGTTGGAAATGAAGAGGGAAATTATTGCTGGCTAGTCTTCGCTATAATGAAATGGCACACGCGCTGTCTTTCGTCAAATAATAAGCTGTCAGCCAGCTTTGAACACCAGTCATTGGCGTGCGTGTTATAACATCATCCAGGTTCCACATTACTCTCTAGTTGCATTCATTGAGGAATTCTGAGGAGAGGACGGTGAAATCATTGAGTGAACCAATTGTCGCTGGCCTGCCAATTTCTAAGTAAAGAATCTGACGGAACATCATCATCGAAAAAACTTATGCACATCTATCTGAAATATTCGAATCTGAAGGAATCGTTGGCAATCGAAGCATTTTGAAGGAATTTAGATCAGTCCGCAAGCCGACTTTTTTCCTATCTCAATAAGGTATTAGAAATTCCTTTTTGCTGACTTGCTAAGTTCCTGCATGTGCCATCGTTTTGAATTAGTCTTCGCTTCTAGTAAACTGAAAGACAAACAATCTGCATAATTCTGTGATGCCACTTCGTAAAAAATTATATTTTCAGATAAATCATTCTCATAATCTTCTTTCTAATCATTTAATATCATAGAGTGCTGGGTGACTAGGTTCTGAACATTCAACCTTCTCTTTGATCAGTAAGCTTAATAGATGAGATCATCATAATAATTTCCTGGTGTTCTCCTGCAAGTCACAAGCGAATCATCAAGAGAGATAACTTACAAAGGAGTCCTGTTTCTCATCTGTTCATCAAAATGTGTTTTGTGACCTTATTTCAAGACATTAATGATTTCAGTAAATTTGATGTGCAAGCAAGAGACCTCTGGAAATGAACAAGACATTGATACATGAATTATGAACAGAGATAATGTCTTGACAAATATACTAGTATCTTAGTTGAGACAGAAATTATCATATTTGACGAAAGTTTTGAAATGATTTTTATTGTCTTCTGAGAAGGGTATTTAAATCACATAATTCCTGAGTGACTTTGTTTGATTACGCTTTCAAAAGTATATAAAACAAATATAGCCAGTGTTTCAGCCAAAGTGAAAAAGACGATTTTCAATGTACCTCAGTAAAGACACATTGAATTCAAATGCTTTCCTTCTGACTTCCTTCTTAATTCTTCTGTCTGCCAGCCGCTTTTCGAAAACCTTTGTCCCCTGCTTATCTTCTTTTCCTAACCTTCACATTGCTTCGACCATCTTAGGTCACCGAATCCACTCAAACACCTGAACCCAAATGCCTGAGTCCTTCCTACGACTACACTGCTCTTTTTTGATTATTCCATATTACTCATCTTTTCCAGTTTCCACTGAGGTTTCATTTTGTCATTTGACATGACTGCCACAGCGCTTGTTTTCATGATCTCACTCTGGGCTTCTTGTTCATCACTCATCCTTGATGTCAGTCCAACAACAAGCTAAAATTGAAAGAAAATTGATAACTTTCATTGATTAATATACAAAGTCGCTCTGCTTATACGATAATTGTTTTTTTTCAACCTGTCAATTAATTACCTATTTAAACTGTATCAAGATAAGATAACAGACGATAAAGTTTAACTAGTAATTCTTGATTAGGCATCTTGCATGGATTTAGATACAACAGAAATGTCCCACCTTAGTAAAATTCATCATCCTGGAACTTTGGGTAGTTGTGCAAGATTTGAATACCAACTTCAGTCGGTTCGCAAAAGAAGCACTTGCAACTCATGCAACACATCAGCACTCAAACGCTGATGTAGTAGCGAAAGAATGTTTTCATTTACAAGCAACTGTGCAGAGAAACTTCTGCGATAATGTGTAGCCTGATAAGACTTGCATCTGCGTTTTGAACTGCAATGCGCTAGCATCTCACAGAAGTCTCGATCGGTTCTGTAAACAAATATTGATAATGCAAAATGAAATAAAAAGTATGGCCTATAATCGCTGTCAGTTTAGGGATTTCCATTCTAATTATTGATATCCTATGAATATCCATTCGAACAGGATTCCATAGTAATAATTGGGCTGCAATTTAGGGTTGCCACATGCATTTATACATAGCGCGAAACTACGAGTAATATGATTCAGAGCATGTGCTAGCTATTAACTAAGTTTGATTGAAATCGTATCAAAAAAAGAAGATGGATTCGCCTTCAGGATCTCGATCCGCTTCACAGATAGTTGTGTCTAGTCTAAGTTAGATATAAGTTTTTCATTCATTTAATTTAGAATGAATAAATCCTGACTGACAATTTGAATTATCCTATGTCTATGAGTATGGCTGCAGCCTCCTGCACACAACAAAGTACTACCGAGAATTTGCAAATTTCACTGGGCAAAATATGCTCAGACATCTCAATCATGGGAAACATGCTAAATGTCTCTTCTTGACTCCCCTGAGATTGTCTGCATAACTCAGCAAGTATTCGACGACGACTAATGTACCAGAGAAATTTTCGAAATTCTTTTGTTTTCAGTGTTTTTTTCAGTTCAAGAATTTTCAGCATGAAGCAGTCAAACGTATCCATTGAATCGCATTTATAAGAATCGATTGAAGTATATTGAAAATTCAAGTGAAGCTGTTCTACTTGAAAAATAAAAGAATAGGATGACAATTGGAATAATAGTAATTAATTTTGTGATTTATTTTTAGAAATACAGCTATCTGCTTCAAAATGAATAAAAATGAATTATCAAATATATGAAAATTGTTTCTTTTCAACTATTGATTTATGGGCCTAAATATGATTTTTGTTATTATTCATGCTGCGGATGATGTACAATTGTAAAGCTGAAAGTATATCTTCTGCAAAAGCTAAATTTTTCTCTAAAATAAGTGAAAAGAACAAAAAAAAGTAAAAAAGTATTTCCATCTTTACTCATAACTGCATTTGCGCCAATTTCAGTGTATTGCTGCTAGCGCAAAATCATTCAAAGACGGGCGATTAATTTAATTCATCATCTCCACAGTTCAAATTATGTCACATCATTTTGAAGCATTTTCTATTTAAATATCTGTGTTTTTGTGCCTTGCGTGGGTTCTTACCTAAAGTGTGTCTTACCACGTATTCCTAAAGAAAGAGGTAAATACCAGTGGCAAATGCCGGTAAAAACTATCAAAGTGAGAAAAGTTGATCAAAACTTGGAAAAGCTGCTAAATATGTTTTGTGACAATTGGAATGAAGCAGATATACGAATGCAACTACTTGCGTACGCAATCTCAAGATTCGAGCTATTACTCGTAGTTGTAAATCTGCAACTTGAGGATTTTTCCCGTTTCTGAGTTGCATGAAATTTTGAATTTTCGAAATTCATATTTACTTGATTCAGTCATAACGAAACACATTGTATATGATGGAACATATTCAGGTATAAGCACATCCGCTTAAATAATTTTATGCTGATGTAAAACTGACATGAGTACGCTGCAACTTGTGCATATTGAGAATAGGCATATGTTTTCTTTGTTCAAGTATGTTTGTCAACATCAGTTCTAAAAATCCTGACGACAACAGATAGTTTGACTAAAATGATTTGTTTTATTATGAAAAACATAATCATATGCTTTGCGTATCAGTTACATAAAGCTGATGAAATTATATGTATTTACAGTCAATCCCTGACAACTTTAGATAAAATTAGGATAAGTTCGGATGCGATGTCTCAGTTGGATGATACGGTGGTCAGTATAGCGGTGCGGACCTGCACCACGTGAATATGCCGGCTAGCAATGAATATTGATGACAAAACACGCATTCTAGGTATTTTGTAAATAAAAAGAGCCACGAAATTCATTAAGATCTATTAGCACGAGGCCTTTCGTCCAATCTCAACAGGTGCTAACTTTCAACAGAAACAAAAATTAGATATAAAATTTGAATCATTCATAACAGATGCTTAGGAAAATATAGAGATATCATTGTACATAAGCATAATAGAAATCAAAACACGGTAATACTGTAGGATAACTATACACCTTAGTACTGATAGAAACTATAAAAATGAAAAAAGGAAGACATCTACCACGGAAGGAAAACACTAGCTGTAGAATCATTTTGAGTACAAAGATCTGGACTCCTTCGTTTGATAATGAGAGGCTCTATAATTGAAAGAATGTCATACCGCGCGAACCAGGGATGCGGAGTCGGAGTCCTAAATTTTTGCTGGAGTCGGAGTCCTATGAAATGATAGGACTCCGGACTCCGGCCTATAACTAGATCCGAAATATAATACAAACAAATTATTTATCCTCGTGCATATAGTTATCACTGTCATGATGTTAACTTCCTCCGTCAAACAAAAGTACAGAGACAGCAGTGCATTCAAAGCTTGTAATAGTTGAGGGAATGACCCGTGATAGTGATTGTCTTGTCACTCGGTGATTTAGTAGAGAGACAAGCCTTCCTAGCCTCGATCACACCTACGCACCAAAGGTCACATAGGAGACAAAAGCAAAATATTAGTTTGTTTGAGAACATTACCTCTTACCCTCACGTTAATCGTGTAAGATGGCTCCTCTAAAGCGCATATTAAAATCGAAAAAGTACTCACATTTTTTGGAGAGGGATGGGAGATTTTCCTGCTTGGTAATGACTGGAGAAAAACCGTGTGAAGCACATATCAAGAAGATGGAAGCAGCCGAGTCGTATGCATCCAACTGAAAGCGACATTTGATAAACTTTCATCGAAAATGATTGGTAATTTATACAGCAATAATTACTAAAAATAGGTTCAGGTAAGCTTATAATGATCAATTATAGGTTACCAGTTAATTTTTCAAAAAACTAGGCTTTATATACTTGTCACCCAGAGTCAGAGTCCTATCAACCCCCGGAGTCGGAGTCCTATTCCCTGGCGCGAACTTGTATATCACCGAAAGCCTTCTTGTGGCATCAGTCGAGGAAGCATCACAAATTTGGAGATGTCGAGTGACACTGCTGGATGGAGTATTTGTCGATCTTGGGGGACACTTCTGAGGTTTATCAAGCCATTTTGGGACGCGTTCTGACACTCTCTCCAAGACGTCTTGTCGTCCTCCCAATATAGCTGCATCTACAAGTACAGTCAAATTGATAAATCACGTTTGAGTTTAAGAGGAATGGCAATTTATCTTTGAGAGAGCGAATCGGAATCCGGCGAGATGTGATGACTATTCTAAGCTCTACACTTGGAAGCAACTTAAATGAACTGGCACTTTTATCACCAAGCATATAGCTTCCTAGGTAGCCTAATATTGCCTTTATTTCACATTTTCCCGGTCTTGCCACGTTTCTCGGTATTTGCCGGTTTTTCCCATGTGTCCTGGTAAAAACTAGGTCTTCCCAGATAATTGCCAACCCTGGGTATAATACATTGAGTGTGCAACCATTCAAATGGTGCGATCATTTGCTGCAAACTTGCTCATCATAATTACTTGAATGCAGCGAGAGGTTTGATTCCAAAAGATGGAATAAAGTGCAAAGCAAGCAAAACTTTCAAAAGCAACCTTTTTAATAACTTTTTTTCATTTGTAAAATTTTGTATTCTATGATCTTGTGCTTTTGTAATGCGTTCACCGACTGTAACCATGTGAAGCAATAAAGATATTATTATTATTATTATTATTATAACTGTGAAATGGTAGTCTACAGCTCTGTATAGCTCCAAATTTGATTATAAGTGAGATGGATGACTTGCAGACCCCCAAGAATTCAAATGATTAGCCAAATGCACGAATGAGTCTCTGAAATGAGACATTTCTATTTAGCAATGTGTGACATTCTACTTTATTCAACGTGTATGGCGTAATAGATTATCATGATAAGATTCAAAGACGTATTTTATTCAAAGCAGAACAACATGCATCAAAGTTAGCAAGCAATATTCTAAAAGGTGACAAAAAGCTATGGAAAATCGCGAAAAGAAAGTGGCAAAAAAAAGAAAGCCGTCAAGGAAAGGTTCTGACTGAAATATTTTTAAAATATATTTTAACATGATATACTCGCATTGAAAGTATTGAATTGCATGAAATGTTATCAGTAACATTCTTGTAACATGTGGCAGAATTTAGGCCTTCAAAAAAAATAAACCCCTGCACGTTGGTCACTATTTTCTGCTACTCTTTGGCTCTCAGCAGAGTCGGCCACGGATTCCACGGAACACTCCCCTCCAAAAATGAGGCAGAAATTAGAGGATGGGTGACGGTGGTGTCCAAAGTCGTAGTCTTCCCAAGTGCTGAGAAGGTAGACGAACATCGGCTAACCTGCTTTGGTCAGGAGCTTAGCAGCCTCCTTACTCTTTTGGAAATCAATGTATTGCAGTGGGATGCATCTTGAATGATTTATTCAAACAATGCATTATTTACTAGATCTGGGTGCATTCCACAAATTAGCTATCTTTAAATGAATAATTTTTTTAGTATTCGCTGTCTTCCGTGATTGAATTATTCAATGAAATTTCAAGTCTTAAAGTCTTCGAGGGCAGATGACAACTCAAATTGCACGATAATATCGTCACTCACGTCAGATGACAATGGAATTATGTAGTTGCAATTGAGCACTTTTCGTGCTTCACATAGAGAGGCTAAATCATAGAATTAGATTAATCTGCGGCTAAATAACTTGTTGATGCATGATGTCATAACTTCGAAGTCAGCAAATCTTTGAATAATGTACCGGTACATAAGTAGTCGAGTTTAGCTTTCGAAAGTTCGCTTTCTTCCACAGCGCTTCTAAAAGACACTGACAGCTTAATACTAGCAGCATTCTACTGCCGGTGTACAATCTTTGTAATGGTGAATTTCCGACACACATGCACGGCGGCCTTTAGAGTTGATGCATTGAAGAATTGTTTGTTATATCATTTAATTTCATGTTGTTAACTTATATGATCCCTTTTCATTTGCAGAGAGTCCCCGACAGCCTCAATGCGGTAAGTCATCAAGTTAATTTTACATTCTAACTAAACTGTTAGAGCTAGAAATATGAGTATCAAAACTGTAATGCCAGCAATTCAGCATTCACAATTCATCTGTTATAAAAGTCCTCAGCAACATCCGATTTATGTTTTGAACCGGTAGTTCTACGATTGTGCTTTGAATGTAAATCATTTCCTACACGAGTAAAAGTGCTTCGTACACATGTAACTACAAATTTTAATCTGTCAATGCCTTGTTCGAACTGCCTGCAGAATAGTCCTTTGGCAGATAATTTACCTTGATTAAGTGCAATGCTTGACAGAGGAGAAAAGTACTTATCTAAACGCTTTTCTTTCCACTGCTCAATTATCATTAGCATAGCGTGATGCTAAATTTTCAATTCAAATTTGCATTTTCATTCATGTAGCTTAAGCAATTCAATTATCTAATTACATCTTATAATAGCTTTGTCTGTAACCGTCAAGAAATGACAGCAAGATGAACATGGATTGCTTTCAAGTTGGATAGAAATATTAGAAGAGTTTGCTAAAAGTGATTCTGAGACATAAAGAGTATTCGTCTCAAAATTAGTAATCATAGAAATGTGATTATCCGCTCTATTTAAGGTAGTGGGACTATGTACATGTCCTTTGTTGTCATAGAGTGCAGGATTCCTTTGCTAATTATCATTACGAGAGAGTAGCAATTTATAGTGCCAAATTTTTGTAGAAAGGAACATCATTGACAGACAGATGATTTGTGAATGAGATTTAGAGACAGCATTCGTTAAATTTTACCAGGTACTTTGACAGATTAAAGCCTACACGAAAACTGGTGTAAAAAGTAACTTCACTTTTAAAACCTTTTTCACAGCATTCGTTGTTTGCTGTTTTGGAAGGTTCATAATAGCACTCCTTTAAAAAATGTTTAGAAGAGGTTTTTTATTGATTCAAAAATAATTACGCACCTTTGATTGACTTTATCGTAAGGAGAAAAAATACAAATGCACTAAAATCACACCATGTTGTCTATTTTGTCCGGGGAAATTATCATTGGGATTCTGCATGCGAAATGAAGAGTATGAGTAGGAATGGCTTCCTTAGTCCTCACGTGCATGTATTACGAACACAATTGCCTACATGATCTGAGCTCACATTTTCTTCCATAAATTCGAAATTCAAAGCAAATTCTTGAAAAAAAGCAATACCGAAGTACATGTACTTGATCTCAGTCTGTTCTTCAAGTGCACATTTTCCATGGGGTTCGGCGGCAGTAGTATAATTTTGTGATTATTCGTGACATGATACAGTTATAGGAATTTCGTAGTTGTTTAGTCGCGTTCAGGATCGCACTTGATATGCTTGCAATTTGTCTCTCACTTAATATTCGAAATTTCATAGTTCGTCTACCTACTGCGCTGCTTTTCAAAACATCATTTATGAAAGTTCAATCCACTGAACATGTTTACGAAATGTCGGTGAAAAAAAGTGGCCTGTGTGACATTCATCATTAATTGAAATTCGAACCTATAGCTCCGTTAGTAATAGACGTGAAAAACGTCAAGATAGCATGCAATGGAAACATCAGAGTTTCACTTACGCCGTACGAGGCAGGTGTGCCTTCGGGGAAACTGCCGACTTATGAAAAACTCACACAATGGGATTTGAATTCCAAATAATGACATTGGAATAGTTGAAACATTAATACATTGTGTAAATCTTTAAAGAATGTTGAATTACACAGAGGATGTGATCAAAGTTCAAAGCAAACTGAAAGGGCTAGTGTGCGAACCTCAATGTTACCGTTGTGTACAAAATGTCGATGAGCTGGGTCACCATCCTCTGTCCTACAAAATCAGTGCTGGTCGAATACCATGTCATGCTGCAATCAACGATATAATCAGAACAGCCCTTTGTTCCACTGGAACCATGTAGTCTCGACCGAGGAGACGGCAAGAGGCCTGGCGGACTGATATCTTTCCGTACAAATCAGGTCGATCATTGATTTGGGATACCACAGTGGTGGACACTTTCTGTCAGTCTAATATCAACAGTAGGCGTACGTGTCTTATCCCGGGATCTGCTGCATCAACAGCTGAGGGAAACATTCGCCAAATACGCGTCCTTAAGTGAGGATTGTCTTTTTGATTCTCTTGGCTTTGAAACATCAGGAGGTTGGGGCCCCTTTTTTGAGTCTTTCTCCCGTGATAACTTTTGCGTCATTTTGTTATTACTTGGTTTGTGATGTTGCTGTGTTATTGACTTTTGTAAGGTTCTCCGCTTGGCTTACTTATAACCGTGTAAGTAAGAGGCAGAGCAGCCTGGACAATGCATCACACTCTTACATCTCGTTCTGCCTGAGGTCAGTGTTGGTGCGATCTCCCAACGGATATAGAGTTGGGTCAGATCCACCATAATGACATCACACTACCTTGTGCATAGAGGGCCTGGTGTGGTCCATCAGCAACACCAGGGTCCAAGGAGAAGACCGCTTTGGTCGGATGACAGCTAAGGAGGCGCCATAAGTGACCGGGTCATCTCAGGCGCCTTTTGCCAGCAACTGAAGCTCAGGGAACTGTCTGGTACGCTGACATAGCTCGTTGTTGGTGATTTGGTTAGTCAATGCTTAACGTTCGATCATCCGTAGAACTACCGATTCCAAGCCTTGACAACGCCAAGCCTCAGAATGAAGGAGAGCCCATGTATCACCTCCTTGCTATAAGGGGACCGGCGGAATGAAAGCATTGCATTCGGGAGGTTCATCGTTGCAGTCACAGTGGATTCCAAAGGGAATTCCATCACACTTGAAGGGATACCAAGACCGTGGTTCACTTCAAGATGAAAGTCGCCACACTGCTTAGTGTTGTGAGGATGCAATCCTGGCAAACGTGCATGAAATACTTGTTGACTCCATGTCGTACTCTCGCATGTTACTCGTATGTCGTCCCCAGTTCATAACAGCATCGGCTTCATGGATAACAAGAGCTTATATCAAGCCATCCAGCGAGGAGCTTAACATCACCACTCGATCGATTTACTTCAAATTAATCAGTCTGCAGCCACCTATATGCAATAGATCTGTGCAGACGATCTCCATCAGGTAGCCTGTCGGCAATGCCACTAAATCAAAGAGATCTGGACTTACAACACATCCTTTCTACTATATTGGTTGAGTTTCAAACAAATCGGACAGCCCACCATCACCATTTCATTTCATCAACCGCTCATGCCATGTAAAATCATCATTTTTGACAGTAATTCGGCATGTGATATTTCACATCAATTGAATCAGTGGAAGCATGGTAGAAAGGCCAAGGGCTCCACTGAACACCCCCTTTAGGTCTCAGAGAGTGTAGAAATTCCCATCAAAACATTTTACTTCCAAATGAAAAATAATTTTGTTCATATCCATGGTGGTACATAATCCGTGAAATTCGTTTAGTTACTGTTTGCATCATCCTCATGTTCCTTATGCAAAGACCGCAAAATGCGAATATTTTGCTCTTGCATGTGAACGCGCGTGACTGTTTGGCCTATATCAACAACTAGGCATAAATCTATGTTCAATATGAAGGATATTATGATATTCATAGTTCGACACCAAAGCTGACCAAGACTGCTGACTAAGTTTTCACAGCAGATGAGTTTGAGATGCAGCTAATTAGAGAACTAAAAGGCAACATTTCCGATCGGGATGGATACATTTAAAAAAATTGGCAAATTTATCAAATTTTATCCAAAATTAATTATCTGAGCTTCGTTAACGCGCTGCCAAACGTTGCTGACTTATAATAACACCATATTTTCGTATAAGCTTATTAAATGAAGCTGATGATCAATGAAATTATATAAACCCATAAGTCATAGTCCCTGTAAGTCTAGAAGGAAAAGTTGAGATCTTATTGAGAGCTTCTTGGCTAATATGTCATTCTTTTGATTCAATTTTCAGCGGCATGATTTATTTATTCACCAGGCGTCATTTTTTGGATCTAAATAATTAATATGGATTAATAAGTAAATTATGATGTTTTGCTCTTTCAGTGACAGTTTGTGATATGATCACGCTTATATGATCAGTCAGATTCGCATTAATTTCTCCAAAAGACTACTTGTCGACCCATGTTCATTTAACCCTTTCAGTCCTACCGTATCATATATGATACATTTCAAGTTTGCGTCTCTTTATCATGTAAAAAGGTAAAATAACTGAATTGCATCATTGATTTAGAAAGACCATTTACTAAGGAACTTAGTTTTAATAGCAGTTGCCAAAATCTGACACCATGTCAGATTTGTCAGTAATTTGAATTTTGAATTTCGACATTTTCGAAAAAAAATCACATACGCTTTGTCAGTTGTCCCGTAGTAGCACTTAAATTAATAATTTATCAAAATAAAAAATCAGGCATGTGTATGAAAGCATAAATTAGTTATCGGCATCGTTATAAAATGTTTGTCATCTAAACATTCTGAGAAATTTGAATTTTTGTTCGTGTATCATGTATGATACATCCGGACTCAACGGGTTAAATATCATTGATTTCTGATCTCTGTGTCAAGTACATACAAAAGCAGCGTCCGTTTCTCAACAGAAGAGAGGAACTCAGTCAGTGGCAAAGACCATAGTAATAAAAGTTATTCAAAGCCTTACAGCAAATTGCGGTTCAGCTATCTCAACTGCAATATTACATTGTTTGGAAACAGTTGTCAGATATCTTCTACGGATTTTTCATGAACACAGTCATAGCATCCTGTCGCTCCTCTCTGATTGGATGTTTTGAATTTACTGCGATGTTTTGAGCTTTACGAAATCATGGACTCGATCCATCAAACACACTGAAGGGAAGTAGCTATTTGAAGTCGTGTCTTGAAAGTAATTCACTCTGAACTCATATACTGACATTTGAAGAGATGGACTGTGACGTCGAATACAGAATCAACCGTTTTGGCCTTCGGATTCGTACGTTCGTAGTTATTCCTGATGCAGATGTTTCTGAGCCTGAAATTGATAGTGATGCCGACGTCTGTCCTCACGAATCTGAGTCAGACAATGACGACTCATCTAATGATACTGGTGACCCTGCTGTTGCAACATCGAGTGGGAGTTTACAAGGTCGATTATCTACCAATTCAAAAAAATGACTATACATGGAATAGTGCACGTGCTCCTCTGGTCGACGTTTCCCTTTACTGCAGAAGGGTCTGATGGAAACCGCGAAACTGTACTGCGTCAGCCAATCGAATATTTCAAAACCTATTTCATACTAGGCCTTTTTTCCTTTATTTCTAAACAAACAAACCTATACGCACAGCATCAAAATCAATCGTTTGAAACATCACCAGAAGAAATTGAAGTGTATGTCGGAATTTTGATCAAAATGGGCGTCGTAAACTTACCAAGGTACAGAAGCGAAAGGGCTATTCGCTTTCCTGGAGTTTCAGATCGCATGTCACGCGATCGCTTCTTCTTATTGAATAAATTCATTCATTTTGCGGACAACAATGACATTGTGATGGACCGAAATAGTGATGAATTTGACCGACTCTTCAATGTCAGAACATTGTTCGAATTCATTCGTCGATCATGCTTGAAATTGAAGCCTCTACAACACCAAAGTGTCGACGAGCAAATCATACCATTTAAAGGTGAAACCAGTCTGAAGCAATACTTGCCGAAAAAACCTCATCGTTGGGGTTTCAAAGTTATTTCTCGAAATGGAGTGGATTGATTTACACATGATTTCTACTTTTATGATGGCTCGCCCTTGAAATTGAGATCGTCATCATGTGGATATCAGCCTGGTGATATGGTTTTGAAAGTGTGCGAAATGCTACCTCGCCATGCAAACCATATAGTATATTTTGACAATTTTTTCAATTTCATTGAACTTCAGATTATGTTGAAGAGAGGCTTCGGTATAGAATCAGCTGGTACATTGCGAGCCAATCGTTTGCGCGGATGTCCTTTGAAATCGGAAAAGGAGCTTCAGACTACGGGTCGTGGCTCGTTTGATTGCCGTCAAGAAAAGAAAACAAATATTTCTATCGTCCGCTGGTTCGACAACAGATCAATTCAGCTGAGTTCTTCTTATGCTTCAGTTGACCCGATAACAAATGTTCAGAGATTTGATCGAAAGGCAAAGAAGAGGGTTCAAGTGCCATGTCCTGCGATTGTCACTCATTACAATCGACATATGGGTGGTGTCGATAAATTCGACATGCTTATGTCACTTTATCGCTGCGATCATAAAACCAGGAAATTTTACAAACCTATCTTCTTTTGGAGTATCAACCTGTGTCTAGTAAACGCTTGGATTCATTATAAAAGAGATTGTGATCAACTTGATGTTGCGGCAAGAGGTCGATTACATCTTTTGTCGTTTTCTGCGAAGGTGTCAAACTCATTATGTCTCCAAGGTAAGACACCCGAAATGCTCAGCACCCCACGAAAGCGAGGTCGACCATGCAGAGTCGGGGACGGAGCAATTTCTCCAGCAAAAACACGACGTCGTTCTGCCATCATACCTCAAACTGACATTCGATCCGATCAGGTCGCTCATTGGCTGGAGATGGTGACGGCTGACCAAAGACAGCGGTGCAAAGTTTGCCATACATTGACTCAGACAAGATGTGAGAAATGTACTATATTTCTGTGCATTCGACCAAATCGCAATTGTTATAAACTTCTTCACAATATGTAAATAACTTAGTGAACTAACCTTATTTTTCATCATTTTCTGATGAAAAGTAATGTTTTTTTGGTTGAATTTGTTTGTTCAGTTGAATTATGGCCTCAACTTCATTTATGAATTTTCACCTTTATTGCGGAGATACAATGATATAACTCGAAAATAGTTTACAAATAATAAAAACATGTAACAATAACACATTTCTTCTCAAACTCATAGATTAACTTTTAAAACTGTAATTTATGTAAAGATCACGTTGAGTCCGGATGTATCATATATGATACATGGTCCTAACTCGTAACTAAAATCACAAAAACGTTTTCTCTATTCAAATGATGTTATTTGAGGTCTAACAAGACTATCTCTGAGGAGAAAGATTTTTTTCAAAGAAAATAAAGGTTGCCGGACTGAAAGGGTTAATGAAATCTAAACTGCATACACAATGGGGATTTAATAAATGCTGAGTTACTAATCTACCTAATATACCTACTCCATGCTGTTTCTCATTCTGTATTGCTATCATTATCATTCAAATTCCTTTACATTTACCAAACGTGTAGAAACTGCATATCTCACAGGTGGTACTGGATCTCGACCAAAGATATCTAATTGTTTAAAAGAGCTAGATGAGAATAGATGCCTCAAATTGAACCCATTTTAGTACGGTCCTTATCGTGGCAAAAAAGCATTACGGCAATGAATCGAAATTGCTGTTTTGTCGGCTGTGCGCTGTGCCAAGTAGTATATAGTGTGACATCCGGCGCGACGCTTCGCTTTGCTTCGCTTCGCTTGCGCCGGATGACACACTTTTGCGGGTTTTTTTCAAAATTTTCAAAAAATCAAAATTTCAAAAATTTCAAAAATTTAGGTAGACTTCAAATTTCACGTGGCCGAAGGCCGAAGGCCGAAGGGCGAAAATTTAGGTAGTGACAAATTTTCAAAAAAATCAAAATTTCAAAAGTTTAGGCGGTCTCAAAATATCACGTAATCGAAAATTTAGGCGGTCTCAAAATATCACGTAATCTAAAAAATATCACGTGGTCGAAAAATATCACGTAGCCGAAGATCGAAAATGTAGCCGAAGATCGAAAATGTAGGCAGATGAGAATCTAGGTAGCCCAAAAAATATCACGTTGTCCGAATATACCAGAAGATTGTATTCAAAATATTTCTTTAAAAATGGAAACCTCAACAGGGGAAGCCTCAGAAATGGAAGGAACTTCGGCGGGGACGGCGACGGCAACGGCGACGACGAAAATTGAAGAAGCCTCAGAAATAGAAGGAATCTGAGTAATCTGATGTTCATTCATTGTCTTTGTTGATCCGTGAAAAAATTATTTTTTATTTCCATGACATATATATCTTTTATTGATAAAAAATGATGTTACCAAATGTTGGTGGAGGTGCATATATCCCGAATAATCGTGAATTAGAAATAGAGATAGAAAATTATATCATGAAAACTGGAGACGTTTTATCTGGTCCATTGCATCTTCCTATTCTTCCGCAACAAAATACAGAGTTAACAAATAAACAATATGTTGATACACAAATCAATGACTTAAAAGAAAATATATAAACGATGTTTTGGTTCCACTGATGAATGAATTAAAGTTGCTTAAACTTAATGACAAATCATTAAACGAAAAATTATCAAAACTTGATAAAAAGGATAGAGAGCTAGAAGCAGATATAGCAAAACTTTTTAAAAAGATTTCAGAACAATCAAAAATTTTAATATTACTTTCTATAAAGTTAAAATCTGCAGTCATTAAAAAAAAATCAGATACAACTATTGAAAGAACAATTAGAAGATGAAATAGAAAAACTACCTGAAAGAATTAAAAAAAATTTAAAGCAGTTACAAACTACATTCCAAAAAAGTGTTGATGAATTGAGTTCTAAAATTACTCAACAAATGAAAAAGATGAATAGAATAATAAATGAAGTAAACTCACTTAATCAAAAAGTTGATGAAATGAAAAATCTTAAAATCAATCTAGAAAATGAATTAAAGAAAAATTTACAAGAAAACTCTAAAGAAAATAAAGAACAGTTAGATTCTGTTAAAAGACAATTAGATGTTCTTAAAATTAAGTTAAATGCTCTTAAAACGGCGTTGAAGATTAATCAGCAGAAAATGCAAGTTAATAGAAAAGAAATTAAAGTACATCACACGTTACTTGACGCAATGGATAAAGTGCAACAGACAATTAATAAAGTTATCTCGAAGTTGTTGTCCATTCACAAACGTAAATCTTAGCGCAAATATTAACGTAAATATTTTTTCCCAAAAGTCAAACTTAATCCTAAAAAATGCCTATAATTTATAAACACAATCTTAAACATTTTGCTTCAAATCAAAAAATTGCTCATGAACCATCTATGAAATCTGTTTACCATTATGACAGTGTAGAAACAATCGGAACACAAAAGTTCCTAGGCACCGCAGGTGTCGTTCAAAAAGAAGGGGCTGGCATCTTTTCTGGTATCGGTAGTATCGTTAACTTGATTAAAAATAATAAAGATTTGATTACATCTGCTGCAAAAGGAGCAGCTGCTATAGGTAGTACAGCTAGTGCAATATCAAATGCTGTTAAGTCTCAAAACGAATTAAAACAATTAGAAACTATTCGATAACTTAAGAATGATTCTGAAGAACTAAAAAAATTAAAAAACTTTCAGAGGAAACAAAAAGCAAAATTGCTAACATAGCTGTGGGGGGTGAATCCTTGAGGAGCGGAGCTCCGTCTGATAGTAAACAGGAGAAGAAATCAGGCGTAGCCATAGAACGTTCAATTGAAGAAATAAGAGGTAATGGTGTTAACAGCAACCTTCGGTCTAACCAGCAAAGCTGTAGCGGAGCTGGTCTAGCAAAATTCTAAAATTATATTTTAGTAAAATTTTTTCTTTGTGTGAGAAAAAACAAAAAAGTCAAATTATTTTTTATAAAAATGTCTTCTCTTATCGAAAATAAATTTAGATTAGACGATCCTCCGTTCGTCAGTTACAATCAAAAAAAGAATGACTATAAAAGAGTTGCTATGAATCCCGGATCTTCCAGTAGAGTAAATACTGGAGGAGATTTAATTTTTGAAGTTGATAATCAGCAGAGTTATTTATATTTACCTGGTTCCTTTTTACACTGTGAATATTCTTTATATAGTGATGCCAATTTTACAACACCATTACCAGATAGCGATAATATTGCATTAGAGAATAATTTTTTTCCAAGATTATTTACACAAATGCGTTTAGATGTTGCAACTCAAAATATAGAAACAATAAGTGATTCTCCAGGTGTAATTGATACAATGCTTAGATTTGTAACAATTGGTGAAAATAATAAAAAGTATGAAATAGAAGGTTGGTTTCCTGATACGAATGATGGTATAATTATAGATGATTTAACTCACGCTGGAACAGATGCAGCAGAAATTGTGAAAGATGTAGAAAATATTGCAAATCATTTAAATAAAACAAATAATGATGCATATAAAGAAAGGCGTGAATTTAACAAGAAAAGTAAACAGACAGTAAATTGGTCATTGTCTCCATTATTCGGATATTTAGATTATGATAAAATATCATATCAATTAAAATTTAAATTAATAATTCATCGTACAGCAAATAATGAATTAATCTTTTTTGGTAAGACTGGAAAAAAGCATATTTAAAAATTGATAGACTTGAATGGTGGATTAAGCATATTACTCCTAGTTTAGAGGTTGAAAACGGCTATTGCAAAAAGATTAAATACTAACAAACCAATTCCAGTAAATTTTCTAAAGCGAACTGCTAGTTCAGTAACTTTTTCCGAACAAAGATTTAACTGGCATTTTACTAGAACTGCGAATACTCCAAGATATTTATTACTAACATTTCAAAGAAATAATTCTCCAAGTTTTGATAAGAACAACAATCTTTTTCATATTAATACAATTCGAAGTTTACAAGTTTCATTAAATCAAACCCGATATCCAATTGATCCATTAAGATTCGATGATACCAATAATCAATTTATGGAAGGATATGATTCTTATCGAAATCTTTGTATAGAATTTGGAGTTGAACCACAATTAACTCCTGGAGATTGGAGACATTTATATCCTGTTTTCTGTTTCGATTTAAGTGCACAATCTGAAGATATTATCAAGACTGGTTGTGATGTAACATTTAATATTGAAAAGAAAGATTCCACAACTTCATTGATGGCTTATGGTTTATTGCTAGAAGATGTAAAATATTCTATTGAAATTCTTAATGGAAAGATGGCAAGGATTAATTAATTTTTTTTCATAACTTAAAATTTTGATAACTAGAATAGATTAAATTTTTTGGTAACTTAAAATTTTTTCATAACTAGAATAGATTAAAATTTTTGATAACTTAAAATTTTTCATAACTAGAATAGATTAAAAATTTTCGTAACTTAAAATTTTTTTATTAAAAATGTCGCAAGCGAAAAGTAATAATAATAAAACTGTTGAATTAAAATTACGTAATATTGTTGACAAAAATACCCCTAAAACTATTACGATTAACAAAAAAAAGTATTACATAAGTAAACCAATGATAGAGAATATTCAATTACAAGAAGAAAAGAAAGAATGGCGGGATTCTCCCATTAATTCCTCTAATAATAGGTGGCATAGCAGCAGCAGGAAGTGTTGCAGGTGGGACAGCTGGTATTGTCCAAGCAGTAAATAAAAATAAATCAGAGAAGGCAGCATTAGAAGAACAAAAACGACATAATAGAGAGTTAGAGAAAGTTGCTAGAGGTGAAGGAGTAGTAGATAATTTCATTAGTAAACTAAAATTAGTTGATGAAGAAAACGAGTTCTTAAAAATATTCTCCACAATGTTGATGATTTAATTGAAATTAAAGAAACAAAAGATGGTTCTGGAATATATCTAAGTCCTAGTATGATTCGGTAATAACCTCAGGACCTTTGGTCCGATCGGCTAAAGCCTCTGAACAAGGTTCTATTCGGTAAAACGTTTATTTTATCTTTTAAAAGTTTTTTATCTTTAAAAATGGATTCCACAAATTCCACAAATTCTGAAAATTTAATTAAATTAAAAATTGTTAATTTAGATTTATTAAATTATCAATTAAACAAAAATAAAAACTCAAATTGTAAAATTTATGAAGGTTACGACGACAAACAAAGTTTGGCTACTACCTACGGTGGTGACATACAAAAAGATTAGAAAACTTTCCTGGTTTTATTTGGAGTAAATATTCGAAAGAAAAACATCTTCCTGGTCATTCATATACCGGTCCAGGAACTCGATTAGATATAAGACTAGATGAGAATAATAATCCGAAACCAGGTGAAGAACCAATAAATAGAGTAGCTGCCGCAGCTTACAGGTATGATTTAGCTTATCGAAATCATGATCTAAGTTCTCGACATGCAGCTGATAAGAAAATGATTCAAGAATTAGATAGTATTCAAAATCCTACATTTAGAGAAAAAATTGAAAGAATGTTTGTTAAGAAAGCTTTACAAGCTAAAATATTATTCGGTCAGGGTTTAAATGAAACGACAGCAAAGCTGTCTGAGAGCAACGCTGGAACCTACGCGTCTGAAATTCATAAAGAATACAGAAGGCCTAAATATTTATTGAAAGTAAAAGTATTTAATAAAGATGATATTTGGAGTGCTGATCTTATTCATATGCCGAATGAAAGGGACTACAAATACGCATTGACCGTTTTAGATTTATATACACGATACGCTTGGGTAAAGCCTTTAAAAAACAAAAGTGGTCTGTCAGTTGAATATG
>CAJQUW010008331.1:0-190429 GCA_907163375.1 Prostheceraeus crozeri | reverse complement strand
TGTGCTGTCTCTTTCACATGCAATTTCGCAATCAAAGGTCAGTGCGAACTAGGGAGTGCAATCCCGTAATCCCGGGATTCGACAATGTCTGATGATATCGAATAAATAACTTTGATAATGCTGTTTTTGGCACAGTGATGATGACCGTGTGCAATTGCTGTGTAATTTAGTATACATGAGATGATAAAATTTGTAATTTGAATCGCAAATTTCGTGTTATTTCAATTGACAAGAAGATGTGCCAGGAAAATATTTATTTTCAGACATATCATTTCACGGAGAGCTTATAAGGCGATGAAATTATCTTCACACTATAGGGATGCTAATCCCGGAATCCCGATATCTCGGGAAATCCATTCACTATAGATATGGAGGGTCTTCACACTTTAGTCTAATCATCAGCTTCATGCCTACGTTTTATATAATCCATTGATGAGGCATTCTGAGTAAAAGTCGAGACTCAAATTCGAGGTTGTCATTTGCCAAAGCTAGCAATATTTGAAAGCAAGAACATTTTGAAGATGAGCATTGGCGAAGTAGGCCTACACATTACCGGGATTAGGAATCGAGCTATCCCTCGGAATTGAGATCTCTAGGAGGCAAATTGCTCAATAGATCACAGTTTTGCTCACATTATTGGCCTCTGGTCACGTCAATCTCGGATATAATTTGCCATTTTGCATGTAGCTACAACTGATATGCTGGTATTTTCTCAATCTCGATCTCGGGTCAGAGCTTGTAATCCGGAATCCCGGGATCAAGAAAAATCGGGATTTTGTAGGCAGGGTCAACATCCCGGGTCTTCACTCTACCAATACCAAATCTCAGGAAATTGAAGATTTAAAGTTCAGACATCAGAAATTCGCAGCTTTCCCGTTACTCTCATACGGTGTCCGAGAGGATCAAGGTGTGCAACACAGCGGAATAAACTCTTAGGTGTCCGGAACTTGCATGTTATCAGTAACCCGAACATTTGTCATTTCGATATTCTCTGCCATTACCACATCCCAGCCTCCCATAAAATCAAAACACGTGTGCTTTGTCATAAGCAAGCACTAACGTTGCAGAGGGTCTTAGAGAGCCCACGGGGGGGGCGGGGGGGGGGGGGGGGGGGGGGGGGGGGAGGGTGGTTGTGGGTGGGGGGGGGGGGGGGGGGGGGGGGGGGGGGGGGGGGGGGGGGGGGGGGGGGGGGGGGGGGGGGGGGGGGGGGGGGGGGTGGGGGGGGGGGGGGGGGGGGAAAGATGCCCCGTGACCGTGATCTTCCTCGACTTGTGGAATCTCTCTCCACCCTCTACATAGAAAACATAGTAGGCGTAGCACGAGCGAGCGAGAATCACAATCACTATAAAAGCATACTGACAAAAGTGTGATTCATACATCTATACGTTCAGATATTAATATAATAATAATACATATTATAAAACGGACAAAATATAGGCTAACAATATGAATCAGTAATTCAAAGAAATGATCGAAAGTGGATTGGAAAATCTAAGTCGAGAGTTCTCCCCTAGCGAAGCAATAAAACACCTGTAAATCAATACCCAAATAACACTGAATTAATAAATGCGAATCCTGGATTTCGGATTCCACAAATTACAAACCAACACGGAATCCCGGATTGTGCAAATCCCTACCGGTATCGGGGTCATGACTAGTTGGGTGCAGTAACGTGTCTATGCTTTGGTAAATAGGGGTAATCTATCGATTGCCACGGTTCAAAGCCCGGGATACCGGTGGTGGGTTGTGTGGGTGGGTGGGGGGGGGGGGGGGGGGGGGGAAACATAGTCTAGGTTAAAGTAAGGAGACGATTATGAGTCTATTAGTTATAACAATTTCATAAAGCATGCACCGAGAACATAGAATGTTGAGGACTGGACGGAAGAACACATAGCGAGAATACACGATTTTGTTATATTCCTTGGTGTACCATCTCATCCTTGTGAAAATCAACGGGAATCTTTAATATACGGCGCGCCGGAAATGGCAAGACCGGGATAAAATTATATCGATTTAGTCTGTGTAAAATACTCTCGCGCCGAGGATTCACTTTTAGAAAAATGGAATGTCTGGGTGCCCCCGACAGCTGACCGGATCTAATCTAGGTAAAAAGCATGCAACGATCCAGTCTGGAGTGATATTGCGATTTACTATCCGTGCACCTTCCTCCGCATTTCCACAGCCTATTCAAAGTTGTGTACGCAAAGTTTACATATAATTAGAATATTGAACTTGTGAGATTGAATGCTTAAAGAGACGTAAAATGAATATCGAGTAAATTGAAACAACGATTTGTTGTATAAAAAATTCTGAGGCGATTGGGCCTGTACAAAAACTGTTTAGGAACCCACTGCTAATTAGGAGTGTGTTTCGGAATCCCCTTAAATCATATTTTTCGGGATCTCAAAATTCCGGTAATGAGTTTTATAATCCCAGATCCTGGCCCCCGGGTTCGAAAGTCCATGGGAAGTGAATTTCCTACAAATGTTCTCGTGAATCTTGAGATCAATAATGTGAT
Organism: Prostheceraeus crozeri; assembly: GCA_907163375.1. Classification (NCBI taxonomy): domain Eukaryota; kingdom Metazoa; phylum Platyhelminthes; order Polycladida; family Euryleptidae; genus Prostheceraeus; species Prostheceraeus crozeri. The sequence continues at coordinate 187,911 of CAJQUW010008331.1, read as the reverse complement.
CATTCAGCATTGGCGGGACTGTCTAGAAAATTTCAGGTGGTTTGTTTGACTTTTCCTTTCCTCGTTTGACTGTGAAATCTTTTATTCGATTCCATTTAATCGACAATAGTCAACAACAGCGCCAGCCACCTACCTGCATCCGAAAAAACGGTGGGAAGAAAATGCTATTGTTGGTCAACACGTGCAGGCCCGCCACAATCCCTCTTCGGCAGATCAGTATGATTTGAACGTCTGAGATATACCAGCCCAATGATAACCGTTCTCGTAAGGTGCGGAGAAGACAGGTTGATGTTCAATGGAGTCAAAAAGCCTTTTCGTACAATCAACGAAGGCCCAGGCAGACTGCTACCCTTATATTCCTCTGGCTTCTCTTTAAGTTGAGTGATGTTTGTAGATGATCGACGGGAGAGAAACGGGATCTGATCCTGCTTCCTCCTTTGGTTGTTCTAGATTCAATGTGTCGACATGCGTTTGAGAACATGTGAGAAGACTTTATGTCATGAAATAAGATTAGACTGATTGGTCTGCAATTTCTTAGATCTCTCATGTCTCCCTTCTTATGAAGGATGATCATGATGGCGCTCTTCCATGCCTGAGGTATTTTCTTTTGGTTCAAACATTTGTTGAATAATCTGGCAATCATGATTACAACTGGCTCCCCTACATCCTTGAGTATGTCTGCAGTTTGCAATTTTAGCCTTGCGCTTTACCTGGTTTCATTTTCTTGATGGCGTCTCGTATCTCTGACGGAAGGATCCAGCAGGGAGGGTCGTTGACGTTGTTACTTGGAACATTTTTCACTTGTGATACTTGTTGTCTTCAGCTGTAGGATTCTCCGTAATACTCTTCCACCCGTTTCAATATTCTAGTCTTGTCCTTTATGACATCGCCGTCATGTTCTTTGATTGATGTAATTTGGCTTTGTCCGAGATTTTGATTTCGTTTTGCTAGCCGTATGCACCAACGAGGTTTAGTATTAAACCTGGTTTATCTTCCATTTTAAAACAAGTTTTAATTTTCGTGGAAGCACCAATGTTAAACCTGGTTTAAAGTTAGAAGAATCTTGGTTTAATTTAAACCTGGACAAGGGCAGATTTAAGCGCTAAACACACATCATCATTCTCATTATTTTTTCTTCGGTTCAATGTGGTACAGTGAATACGCCGAATTCGCTGCTATAGGTGCAGCAGCAGCACAGAAACGACGACGAAGTTAACGGACAACCCCGACCGATAATTTCACAGAAGAAGAATTTCGACACCGCTTCACAAAGGAGACATTTCGCCATATTTGTACTATGTTAGAAAGTGAGTTGGAACCTCCAAATAAAAGAAATGACAGTCTCTCTACTGAACAGCAAGTTCTTATTGCCCTTCGTTTTTATGCCACTGGTAATTTTCAGATGACAGATGGTGATTTAATCGGTGTGCATCAAACAACTGCTGGACGCATTGCTCATAAAGTTTCCAAAGCAACAGCAAGACTACGACAACAGTTCATTTTGTTTCCCTCGCCTGACCAACTGGAAGTCGAAAAAAAAATCTTTCTACAAGATCTCACACTTTCCAGGTGTTATTGTTGTAATAGACGGGACGCACATTCGTGTACAAAGACCATCGGGAACCTCATCTGAGCTTTATCGCAATCAAAAAGACTACTTTTCTTTGAACGTTCAAATCATGTTTGATTCTAAATTGAGAGTCAAAGATATTGTGACCCATTGGTACGGGAGTGCTCATGACTCCAGAATTTTTCGAAATTCTTTGTTGCATGACAAACTTGAAGTCCTTCCGCCTGGTTCATGGCTTCCTGGAGACTCAGGCTATCCATGTCTTCCGTGTCTCTTAACACCGTTTTTGTCCCCCTCGGATGCTGCCCAACGACGCTACAACAAAAGTCTCACCATTACTAGAAATTCTGCTGAGCGTGGAATCGGTGTTTTGAAACGTCGCTTTCCAGCTATTAAGAGTGGCCCTCGTGTGCAAATCGAAAACTCGCAACATATCATAGTGGCTTGCGCGATTCTGCATAACATTGCGATCAACAACAAGGAGCCAGAGTTCGAAGGAAATGAACTTTTCAGTCATCCCCCTGCATTCGCCGATCAAAACGTGAACCGAAGAGGTAACGCCGTAAGGCGTCGAGCAATACTTCACCAACTTTTAATTTTACCTCTGAAGGCCTACATAATTCTGAAGGCTTGTTTCTTATCCGAATTTCAAAAATGAATTAATTAATTGTTTGTAGCTTTGAAACGTTTGTGTATTTTAGATGCCAATTTGCGATCTAATTACATGTACAAGTACAATTGCAACTATATACAGTAATGAAAAAGTGATATTGCTTGCTTTCCCAAGAAAACGAAATAATTTATTAACTGCTTCAACATCTGTTTATTCAGGCCTTATACAAATTTTTACAAATATTATACAAACCTTTGACAATTCAGGGAACTAACTTTTGACAATTTCAAAAAATCAAATCTAATTCAAAGCATAAAATCGAGGTGACCAATAAAGAACAATATAGCCATGTACTATGTTTGTAAGAAAGATAAGCATTTAACACGAAGTTATTTCTTATTAAAAGATTCAAGCTTTTTCCTCAGGAGCTCTTCCTCCAGCTTCAAGTTCTTCATTTTTTGTCTATGCTCTAATTCGGCGAAGTTAAGAAGTTTTGAGTGAAACGCACTCATGCCCCTGCGATGTTGGTGAGCTTCGATCCGATCTTCCTCCTGAAGCTGCTCATTCTGCTGAGGGGAAGGCTGCAACTGCTGCCAAAAATTCAATTCAATAAGGGGATCGTCACATCTGGCTCATCCATGCACGAGAGTTCTTGAACAACGTCACTAATATCCGCGCTGTCGCATGCCATAGCAAGAGCGTCGCAATCGAAATCCGTTGTCAACGGCGGGGTCAGCTCATCGGCATTTATGAGGCCACTGATGCGCCTCGTGCGAGGAGAAATTGGGGCCGCCGTCGATGTTCCACCTCCTGTACGCCACACTTCTCTCTTACACGCGGCCAATTTCTTCTTCGTTTCGATCTTCTGCCTCTTCCACAGCGCCTTTAGCTCGTCAGCTGTTCTGCAGCCGTGTCCATGCGACGAGAATTCTTCGGCGATCTTCCGCCACGTATCCGCCTTTTTCTTTACAATCGCGCAGCTTGTTCTCTTGTCTTCGACAATCAGCCGGTGGTGCGTCGGTTCCAGCAATTCGATAAGCAAGTTTTGCTCTGCTATCGAAAAATTGCGACCTCTCTTCTTTTGCGCCATGATCAAAATGAGTGCTATTAACTGTCTTAAACTCAGTTTGATTAAATAGAGTTTTATTAAACTTAGTTTGGTGCATCGACAGAAACAAACTGAGTTTTCAAAACCAAGTTTGACAGCAAACCAGGTTTAGATAAACCTCGTTGGTGCATACGGGTCTGTCCTCGAGTGTCTTGATTTGTTGATCCTCATCAAACTTCTTGATGTCTTCCGCCATTTTGCGTTTTGTGGTTTTACACAGTTCGACGTATTCAATGTGTTTAGAGTGTATGTTGGTTCTCTTCTTTTTTCGGCGCTTTTCCAGAAGAGATTTCGCTTCCCCTGACAGTTTATCCTTTTTTCGTTCTTGTGTCTCTCCGAAATACTGACTGCCGATTCTCGTATGGTCGCTGACGTTTTCGCAAAAATCATTAATATCAAATTTCGTTATCTAGTTCCATGGTGTCAAACTTATTTGTGACAGACAGTTGATATTCTTCCTTGTGGGTTGATAGTTTAGCGACATCTGCCATTTGAGGTTTCCGTATTAGCTTTGCTCTCTCCATTTTCGTGTTGAAACGCACCGAAGCCCGCACCAGCCGATATATCGCTGCCAGTGTTGAAGCGATTCAGGACGTTGACATCTTGAATGATATGAGGCATGCTTGACAGGATATAGTCCATCTCATTCTTCGTGGTTCCGTTTGGAGAGATCCAGGTCCATTTCCTCGAAGACTTCTTCTTGAAATAGATGCTCATTTTCTTAAGTCCATGTTGTTCGGCAAATTGAACCATCCGGTGTCCTCTGTCATTTCTAGTTCCTATGCCGCATGGTCCGGTATAAGATTCACTTGGATCATGTCTCCCTATTTTAGTGTTGAAATCACCCAATATCAGGTTACAGTAGGGTCTGCTGCTAGTGATAGGATTGTCCACTTCATCGCATACCTTCTCGACCTCTTCATCTGAGGGACAAACTGTCAGGGGAATCGAAATCTCTTCTGGAAAAGCGCCAAAAACTGAAGAGAACCAACCGATCATTTTTGTCGGCAGATATAGCTGTATGCAATTCAAGTGGCAATTCTTATTGATCCTTGGGCTACTTTTTCACATACTCCATTGAAGCTAGTTACTTTGTCCGCAATCTTTTTATGTACTAGGAAGCCTACTCCGTTTCGATGCAACTTACCGACTTTGTAGTATAGCATGTGACCGCTTCTTCTGAGTTTTTGACAACCTTCTTCTTTCATGTGAGTTTCACAGATACAATAATATCGAAATTTATTTTGCTTACTTCTTCCAATTCTGCGACGCGGTCATCAGTGATGAGTGAGCATCGTACGTTCCAATATTCAGATGTAGGGGTGCTTGAGGCAGCGTTTTCGCACCCAGGGATTCTTAGAACCCTCTGCTCCTTTCCCGTTTTGACTGCTGCCGTGGTCAAGGGGTCTAGAGCTACTGGGAACGTGGAACGCTTAGTCTAACTTGCAAACTAGTAAATCTTATGATCTAAATTTACAAACAGATAAAACTCTATTTCTAACGTACACACTGTTAAAACTTTATTTTTAACATACAAACAGCTAAAACTCTATTTCTAACGTACACACTGTTGAAACTTTATTTTTAATCTATAAACTGTTGAAACTTTATTCTATTTCTAACACACAAACAGCTTAAACTTTATTTCTAACGTGCACATTATTGAAACTTTATTTTTTATCTTGTAAACTGTTGAAACTTTATTTTGCTTCTAACATGCAAACAGATAAAGCTTTATTTATAACATATACACTATTGAAACTTTGTTTCTAACTTGAACACTGGTGAAACTTTATTTTTAACTTGTAAACTGGTGAAACTTTATTTTTTATCTTGCAAACAGCTAAAACTTTATTTCTAACGTACACACTATTGAAACTTTATTTTTAACTTGTTAACTGTTAAAACTTTATTTTTTATCTTGCAAACAGCTAAAACTTTATTTCTAACGTACACACTATTGAAACTTTATTTTTAACTTGTAAACTGGTGAAACTTTATTTTTTTATCTTGCAAACAGCTAAAACTTTATTTCTAACGTACACACAATTGAAACTTTATTTTTAACTTGTAAGCTCTTGAAACTTTATTTTTAACATACAAACAGCTGAAACTTTATTTCTAGCGTACACTGTTGAAACTTTATTTTTAATCTGTAAACTGTTGAAACTATGTCTTTCGTTTACAAATAGTAGAACGCTTAGTCTAACTTGCAAACTAGTAAATCTTATGATCGAAATTTACAAACCGATAAAACTCTATTTCTAACATACACACTGTTGAAACTTTATTTTTAACATACAAACAGCTAAAACTTTATTTCTAATGTACACACTGTTGAAACTTTATTTTTAATCTATAAACTGTTGAAACTTTATTCTATTTCTAACACACAAACAGCTTAAACTTTATTTCTAACATACACACTGTTGAAACTTTATTTTCAATCTGTAAACTGTTGAAACTATATATTTCACTTACAAATAGTAGAACGCTTAGTCTAACTTGCAAACTATTAAATCCCGCGATCATATTTTACAAACAGATAAAACTCTATTTCTAACATACGCAGTGTTGAAACTTTATTTCTAACTTGTAAACTCTTGAAACTTTATTTTGATATACAAACAGCTAAAACTTTATTTCTAACGTATACACCATTGAAACTTTATTTTTTAACTTGTAAACTCTTGAAACTTAGTTTTTGATATACAAACAGCTAAAACTTTATTTCTAACGTACACATTATTGAAACTTTAGTTTTTATCTTGTAAACTGTTGAAACTTTATTTTGTTTCTAACATGCAAACAGATAAAGCTTTATTTCTAACATATACACTATTGAAACTTTATTTCTAACTTGTACACTGGTGAAACTTTATTTCTAACTTGTAAACTCTTGAAACTTTATTTTGATATACAAACAGCTAAAACTTTATTTCTAACGTATACACCATTGAAACTTTATTTTTAACTTGTAAACTCTTGAAACTTAGTTTTTGATATACAAACAGCTAAAACTTTATTTCTAACGTACACATTATTGAAACTTTAGTTTTTATCTTGTAAACTGTTGAAACTTTATTTTGTTTCTAACATGCAAACAGATAAAGCTTTATTTCTAACATATACACTATTGAAACTTTATTTCTAACTTGTACACTGGTGAAACTTTATTTCTAACTTGTAAACTCTTGAAACTTTATTTTGATATACAAACAGCTAAAACTTTATTTCTAACGTATACACCATTGAAACTTTATTTTTTAACTTGTAAACTCTTGAAACTTTATTTTATTTCTAACGCGCAAACGACTAAAACTTTGTTTCCAACGTACACGCTGTCGAAACTTTATTTTTAATCTATAAACTGTTGAAACTTTATTCTATTTCTAACACACAAACAGCTTAAACTTTATTTCTAACGTACACATTATTGAAACTTTATTTTTTATCTTGTAAACTGTTGAAACTTTATTTTGTTTCTAACATGCAAACAGATAAAGCTTTATTTCTAACATATACACTATTGAAACTTTGTTTCTAACTTGTACACTGGTGAAACTTTATTTTTAACTTGTAAGCTCTTGAAACTTTATTTTATTTCTAACGCGCAAACGACTAAAACTTTATTTCCAACGTACACACTGTTGAAACTTTATTTTTAATCTGTAAACTGTTGAAACTATGTCTTTCGTTTACAAATAGTGGAACGCTTAGTCTAACTTGCAAACTAGTAAATCTTATGATCTAAATTTACAAACAGATAAAACTATTTCTAACGTACACACTGTTAAAACTTTATTTTTAACATACAAACAGCTAAAACTCTATTTCTAACGTACACACTGTTGAAACTTTATTTTTAATCTATAAACTGTTGAAACTTTATTCTATTTCTAACACACAAACAGCTTAAACTTTATTTCTAACGTGCACATTATTGAAACTTTATTTTTTATCTTGTAAACTGTTAAAACTTTATTTTGTTTCTAACATGCAAACAGATAAAGCTTTATTTCTAACATATACACTATTGAAACTTTGTTTCTAACTTGAACACTGGTGAAACTTTATTTTTAACTTGTAAACTGGTGAAACTTTATTTTTTATCTTGCAAACAGCTAAAACTTTATTTCTAACGTACACACTATTGAAACTTTATTTTTAACTTGTAAACAGTTGAAACTTTATTTTTTTATCTTGCAAACAGCTAAAACTTTATTTCTAACGTACACACTATTGAAACTTTATTTTTAACTTGTAAACTGGTGAAACTTTATTTTTTTATCTTGCAAACAGCTAAAACTTTATTTCTAACGTACACACAATTGAAACTTTATTTTTAACTTGTAAGCTCTTGAAACTTTATTTTTAACATACAAACAGCTGAAACTTTATTTCTAGCGTACACTGTTGAAACTTTATTTTTAATCTGTAAACTGTTGAAACTATGTCTTTCGTTTACAAGTAGTAGAACGCTTAGTCTAACTTGCTAACTAGTAAATCTTATGATCTAAATTTACAAACCGATAAAACTCTATTTCTAACATACACACTGTTGAAACTTTATTTTTAACATACAAACAGCTAAAACTTTATTTCTAATGTACACACTGTTGAAACTTTATTTTTAATCTATAAACTGTTGAAACTTTATTCTATTTCTAACACACAAACAGCTTAAACTTTATTTCCAACATACACACTGTTGAAACTTTATTTTCAATCTGTAAACTGTTGAAACTATATATTTCACTTACAAATAGTAGAACGCTTAGTCTAACTTGCAAACTATTAAATCCCGCGATCATATTTTACAAACAGATAAAACTCTATTTCTAACATACGCAGTGTTGAAACTTTATTTCTAACTTGTAAACTCTTGAAACTTTATTTTGATATACAAACAGCTAAAACTTTATTTCTAACGTATACACCATTGAAACTTTATTTTTTAACTTGTAAACTCTTGAAACTTAGTTTTTGATATACAAACAGCTAAAACTTTATTTCTAACGTACACATTATTGAAACTTTAGTTTTTATCTTGTAAACTGTTGAAACTTTATTTTGTTTCTAACATGCAAACAGATAAAGCTTTATTTCTAACATATACACTATTGAAACTTTGTTTCTAACTTGTACACTGGTGAAACTTTATTTTTAACTTGTAAACTGGTGAAACTTTATTTTTTATCTTGCAAACAGCTAAAACTTTATTTCTAACGTACACACTATTGAAACTTTATTTTTAACTTGTAAACTGTTGAAACTTTATTTTTAACTTGTAAACTGTTGAAACTTTATTTTTTATCTTGCAAACAGCTAAAACTTTATTTCTAACGTACACACTATTGAATCTTTATTTTTAACTTGTAAACTTGTGAAACTTTATTTTTTATCTTGTAAATTGTTGAAACTTTCTTTTAACATACAAACAGATAAAACAGAGCGATTTTCATAAACATTCTAACTCTGAAAGTAAGTTACAAGACAATCTACACTGTGTAAAACTAGTTGACTACACTAACGCTTACATTTTATGACACTTATGTTTCGTAAAACTTCAATGATCAAACTTTACTTTTACAAACGTGTGAGGTAAAACTGGTTGACTACACTGACGCTTACATTTTATGACACTTGTGTTTCATAAAACGTCATGATCAAACTTTTCGAACTATACATCAACCTGTGTAGCAGTAAAACTTTTACAAACCATGATACACTTTCTAACGACACTCACGAATAAACGTCATGATCAAACTTTATTTTCTCAAACATGTGTCACGGTAAAAGATTTGACTAAACTTTGCTTTTGTAAACCATGATACACTTTCTGACTAAACTTGCAAATAAAACGTCATGATCAAACTTTTCTAAATATACATCAATCTGTGTCGCAGTAAAAATATTTGACTACACTAACTTTGCAAACCATGATACACTTTCTGACTAGACTTACGAATACAACTTCAAAGATCAAACTTTACTTTTACAAACGTGCGTCGCAGTAAACGATTTGATTAAACTTTGCTTTTGCAAACCATGATACACTTTCTGACTAAACTTGCAAATAAACCTTCGATGATTAAACTTTCTAACTATACTTCAACCTGTATTGCAGTAAAACTTTTGTACGAAATGATAAAGTTTCTGACTAGACTTACGAATACAACTTCAATGATCAAACTTTCTAACTATACATCCACCTGTGTTGCAATAAATTTTTTGTATGACATGATAAAGTTTCTGACGACACTGACAAGAGCTTGTTCACTAGCGAAGAGAGAAATCTGTAATGTGTTGCTTGTGGCGCATGAATGTCTTCCCATTTCATCCCTTCATCATTTCGATAGAGACAAGAAGAACTGATGGTCCATTCTCACATGCTTGGGCAACTGTCGGGAGACAAGTGCAATGGAGATTTTATGAGGTAACCTGTGGCAGATAGCTAAATGTCGCCCTGGCGGTCAGAGTACAACGTTGAGACGAAAGGCAACCACTTGCAAACATGACGCAGAGAGGTTTCACAAGGATTACCATTGCCCACGTCCCGTGCAGTACTCATCGCTACGGACTTCACCGCTGTCTCGAAAGAACGCCCACCCACAGGAAGTATCACACCGAAAATCTCCGTGACTTGCACCGTCCATGACTTGATCGCCAGACATGAAAACCTGTAGAGTTGGTAAGAGGTTGACAGACTTTGATCAGCTTGATAGCAAGCCGTAGAGAGCTTGATTCACCAGCGTTTTGCAATGGAGATGTTTAGAGGCCACCCATGACAAGATTTCAAAGACTCAACCGATTGGCGTTCAAAGTGCTACGTTGAGAACTGTGTCAAATGCCCAACATGAGACATGAGTTGTCCCAGCGGTTACGGTCTAAACTATGACACACTCCCTTGCCACACTTATCACTACGGCATCGTCCGCCGTCCCGAAGGAACACCCTGTCAGTGGAATATTACAGCAAAACTCTCCGTGTCTTGCTCGCTTTCAGTGAAAAGCCGCTTATACCATGAGACGACTGGCTCAGACATGAAAACCTGTAGAGTTGGTAAGAGGTTGGCAGACTTTGATCAGCTTGATAGCAAGCCGTAGAGAGCTTGATTCACCAGCGTTTTGCAATGGAGATGTTTAGAGGCCACCCATGACAAGATTTCAAAGACTCAACCGATTGGCGTTCAAAGTGCTACGTTGAGAACTGTGTCAAATGCCCAACATGAGACATGAGTTGTCCCAGCAGTTACGGTCTAAACTATGACACACTCCCTTGCACACTTATCACTACGGCATCGTCCGCCGTCCCGAAGGAACACCCTGTCAGTGGAATATTACAGCAAAACTCTCCGTGTCTTGCTCGCTTTCAGTGAAAAGCCGCTTATACTATGAGACGACTGGCTCAGACATCATTAAAAATGCTTTCATTGACTTCAGCAGGGTCGAAAACCCGAGAAAACCTCCAAAACTAGTGAATTTAAATTTTTCAACTTTTTAGCACTACTTATGAAATTTTATATGTAGTCTATCACTTAGGGCAGGTCAATAGCGACCGAACCTTTTTTGAATCAAGTCAAACGGACTTGTAGAAGCAAAGTTACAAGCCTTTAAAGTTTTGGAGTCTTTTATGGCCTGGAGACGAAGGCCATCTCCTGGCGAACCTCTAAGTCTGACGCCTTAGCTGATATCAGCATTGAAATTTTCTAAGTCGGTTTCTTACAGAAACCCGGAATTTGGAATGTCCGAAGCTATCATCGGAGCTCAGAGAGACGACCTACCTCTGACAATCGCTCTCGTCTTAATAACAAGTCTCTCTCGGTTCCCAGCTTATATAGTGTGCTCTCCACGAAATCGAAGCTGGCTCTCCAGAGGGGGGGGACGTCAGCGAAAATTTTTTCTCTCCGATTGCGTTCAAATTCACCATACCGATGCAGAATTTCACGCTGAATCCGAATCTGGCCTCCGTTTTCCCATCCGATGGTTCGTTTGGGCGCTACAGACCAAAACGTCCCAAATTCTAACTCTGTCGTTTTTCGAAAAATGTTGAAAATTTTTTCTCGCCGATTGCCTTGAAACTCACCATACAGATAGAGAATTTCACGCTGATTCCAAATCTGAAATCCGTTTTCCAATCCGATGCTTCGTTTTGAAGCTACAGCCCAAAACGTCCCAAATTCTAACTCTGTCGTTTTTTCGCCAATGTCCCAAAATCTTAAATGGCGTCTCACATCTAAACGAAGACAGATATGAACAAGCCGATTCTTTCAGTGAATTTGTCTCACTCTTAGCTTTCAAACGAGCTATGGCACGACAAAATCCGACCACTGGAAGCCAAAATCGAAGCGAGCTGTCCAGAGGGGGGGGACGTCAGCGAAAATTTTTTCTCTCCGATTGCGTTCAAATTCACCATACCGATGCAGAATTTCACGCTGAATCCGAATCTGGCCTCCGTTTTCCTATCCGATGGTTCGTTTGGGCGCTACAGACCAAAACGTCCCAAATTCTAACTCTGTCGTTTTTTCGAAAAATGTTGAAAATTTTTTCTCGCCGATTGCCTTGAAACTCACCATACAGATAGAGAATTTCACGCTGATTCCAAATCTGAAATCCGTTTTCCAATCCGATGCTTCGTTTTGAAGCTACAGCCCAAAACGTCCCAAATTCTAACTCTGTCGTTTTTCGCCAATGTCCCAAAATCTTAAATGGCGTCTCACATCTAAACGAAGACAGATATGAACAAGCCGATTCTTTCAGTGAATTTGTCTCACTCTTAGCTTTCAAACGAGCTATGGCACGACAAAATCCGTCCACTGGAAGCCAAAATCGAAGCGAGCTGTCCAGAGGGGGGGGACGTCAGCGAAAATTTTTTCTCTCCGATTGCGTTCAAATTCACCATACCGATGCAGAATTTCACGCTGAATCCGAATCTGGCCTCCGTTTTCCCATCCGATGGTTCGTTTGGGCGCTACACACCAAAACGTCCCAAATTCTAACTCTGTCGTTTTTTTCGAAAAATGTTGAAAATTTTTTCTCGCCGATTGCCTTGAAACTCACCATACAGATAGAGAATTTCACGCTGATTCCAAATCTGAAATCCGTTTTCCAATCCGATGCTTCGTTTTGAAGCTACAGCCCAAAACGTCCCAAATTCTAACTCTGTCGTTTTTCGCCAATGTCCCAAAATCTTAAATGGCGTCTCACATCTAAACGAAGACAGATATGAACAAGCCGATTCTTTCAGTGAATTTGTCTCACTCTTAGCTTTCAAACGAGCTATTGCACGACAAAATCCGTCCACTGGAAGCCAAAATCGAAGCGAGCTGTCCAGAGGGGGGGGACGTCAGCGAAAATTTTTTCTCTCCGATTGCGTTCAAATTCACCATACCGATGCAGAATTTCACGCTGAATCCGAATCTGGCCTCCGTTTTCCCATCCGATGCTTCGTTTGGGCGCTACAGACCAAAACGTCCCAAATTCTAACTCTGTCGTTTTTTCGAAAAATGTTGAAAATTTTTTCTCGCCGATTGCCTTGAAACTCACCATACAGATAGAGAATTTCACGCTGATTCCAAATCTGAAATCCGTTTTCCAATCCGATGCTTCGTTTTGAAGCTACAGCCCAAAACGTCCCAAATTCTAACTCTGTCGTTTTTCGCCAATGTCCCAAAATCTTAAATGGCGTCTCACATCTAAACGAAGACAGATAGGAACAAGCCGATTCTTTCACTGAATTTGTCTCACTCTTAGCTTTCAAACGAGCTATGGCACGACAAAATCCGTCCACTGGAAGCCAAAATCGAAGCTAGCTGTCCAGAGGGGGGGGGACGTCAGCGAAAATTTTTTCTCTCCGATTGCGTTCAAATTCACCATACCGATGCAGAATTTCACGCTGAATCCGAATCTGGCCTCCGTTTTCCCATCCGATGCTTCGTTTGGGCGCTACAGACCAAAACGTCCCAAATTCTAACTCTGTCGTTTTTTCGAAAAATGTTGAAAATTTTTTCTCGCCGATTGCCTTGAAACTCACCATACAGATAGAGAATTTCACGCTGATTCCAAATCTGAAATCCGTTTTCCAATCCGATGCTTCGTTTTGAAGCTACAGCCCAAAACGTCCCAAATTCTAACTCTGTCGTTTTTCGCCAATGTCCCAAAATCTTAAATGGCGTCTCACATCTAAACGAAGACAGATATGAACAAGCCGATTCTTTCAGTGAATTTGTCTCACTCTTAGCTTTCAAACGAGCTATGGCACGACAAAATCCGTCCACTGGAAGCCAAAATCGAAGCGAGCTGTCCAGAGGGGGGGACGTCAGCGAAAATTTTTTCTCTCCGATTGCGTTCAAATTCACCATACCGATGCAGAATTTCACGCTGAATCCGAATCTGGCCTCCGTTTTCCCATCCGATGCTTCGTTTGGGCGCTACAGACCAAAACGTCCCAAATTCTAACTCTGTCGTTTTTTCGAAAAATGTTGAAAATTTTTTCTCGCCGATTGCCTTGAAACTCACCATACAGATAGAGAATTTCACGCTGATTCCAAATCTGAAATCCGTTTTCCAATCCGATGCTTCGTTTTGAAGCTACAGCCCAAAACGTCCCAAATTCTAACTCTGTCGTTTTTTCGCCAATGTCCCAAAATCTTAAATGGCGTCTCACATCTAAACGAAGACAGATATGAACAAGCCGATTCTTTCAGTGAATTTGTCTCACTCTTAGCTTTCAAACGAGCTATGGCACGACAAAATCCGTCCACTGGAAGCCAAAATCGAAGCGAGCTGTCCAGAGGGGGGGGACGTCAGCGAAAATTTTTTCTCTCCGATTGCGTTCAAATTCACCATACCGATGCAGAATTTCACGCTGAATCCGAATCTGGCCTCCGTTTTCCCATCCGATGGTTCGTTTGGGCGCTACAGACCAAAACGTCCCAAATTCTAACTCTGTCGTTTTTCGAAAAATGTTGAAAATTTTTTCTCGCCGATTGCCTTGAAACTCACCATACAGATAGAGAATTTCACGCTGATTCCAAATCTGAAATCCGTTTTCCAATCCGATGCTTCGTTTTGAAGCTACAGCCCAAAACGTCCCAAATTCTAACTCTGTCGTTTTTCGCCAATGTCCCAAAATCTTAAATGGCGTCTCACATCTAAACGAAGACAGATAGGAACAAGCCGATTCTTTCAGTGAATTTGTCTCACTCTTAGCTTTCAAACGAGCTATGGCACGACAAAATCCGTCCACTGGAAGCCAAAATCGAAGCGAGCTGTCCCGAGGGGGGGGACGTCAGCGAAAATTTTTTCTCTCCGATTGCGTTCAAATTCACCATACCGATGCAGAATTTCACGCTGAATCCGAATCTGGCCTCCGTTTTCCCATCCGATGGTTCGTTTGGGCGCTACACACCAAAACGTCCCAAATTCTAACTCTGTCGTTTTTTTCGAAAAATGTTGAAAATTTTTTCTCGCCGATTGCCTTGAAACTCACCATACAGATAGAGAATTTCACGCTGATTCCAAATCTGAAATCCGTTTTCCAATCCGATGCTTCGTTTTGAAGCTACAGCCCAAAACGTCCCAAATTCTAACTCTGTCGTTTTTCGCCAATGTCCCAAAATCTTAAATGGCGTCTCACATCTAAACGAAGACAGATATGAACAAGCCGATTCTTTCAGTGAATTTGTCTCACTCTTAGCTTTCAAACGAGCTATGGCACGACAAAATCCGTCCACTGGAAGCCAAAATCGAAGCGAGCTGTCCAGAGGGGGGGACGTCAGCGAAAATTTTTTCTCTCCGATTGCGTTCAAATTCACCATACCGATGCAGAATTTCACGCTGAATCCGAATCTGGCCTCCGTTTTCTCATCCGATGCTTCGTTTGGGCGCTACACACCAAAACGTCCCAAATTCTAACTCTGTCGTTTTTTTCGAAAAATGTTGAAAATTTTTTCTCGCCGATTGCCTTGAAACTCACCATACAGATAGAGAATTTCACGCTGATTCCAAATCTGAAATCCGTTTTCCAATCCGATGCTTCGTTTTGAAGCTACAGCCCAAAACGTCCCAAATTCTAACTCTGTCGTTTTTCGCCAATGTCCCAAAATCTTAAATGGCGTCTCACATCTAAACGAAGACAGATATGAACAAGCCGATTCTTTCAGTGAATTTGTCTCACTCTTAGCTTTCAAACGAGCTATGGCACGACAAAATCCGTCCACTGGAAGCCAAAATCGAAGCGAGCTGTCCAGAGGGGGGGGGAACGTCAGCGAAAATTTTTTCTCTCCGATGGCGTTCAAATTCACCATACCGATGCAGAATTTCACGCTGAATCCGAATCTGGCCTCCGTTTTCCCATCCGATGGTTCGTTTGGGCGCTACAGACCAAAACGTCCCAAATTCTAACTCTGTCGTTTTTTCGAAAAATGTTGAAAATTTTTTCTCGCCGATTGCCTTGAAACTCACCATACAGATAGAGAATTTCACGCTGATTCCAAATCTGAAATCCGTTTTCCAATCCGATGCTTCGTTTTGAAGCTACAGCCCAAAACGTCCCAAATTCTAACTCTGTCGTTTTTTTCCGCCAATGTCCCAAAATCTTAAATGGCGTCTCACATCTAAACGAAGACAGATATGAACAAGCCGATTCTTTCAGTGAATTTGTCTCACTCTTAGCTTTCAAACGAGCTATGGCACGACAAAATCCGTCCACTGGAAGCCAAAATCGAAGCGAGCTGTCCAGAGGGGGGGACGTCAGCGAAAATTTTTTCTCTCCGATTGCGTTCAAATTCACCATACCGATGCAGAATTTCACGCTGAATCCGAATCTGGCCTCCGTTTTCCCATCCGATGGTTCGTTTGGGCGCTACACACCAAAACGTCTCAAATTCTAACTCTGTCGTTTTTTCGAAAAATGTTGAAAATTTTTTCTCGCCGATTGCCTTGAAACTCACCATACAGATAGAGAATTTCACGCTGATTCCAAATCTGAAATCCGTTTTCCAATCCGATGCTTCGTTTTGAAGCTACAGCCCAAAACGTCCCAAATTCTAACTCTGTCGTTTTTCGCCAATGTCCCAAAATCTTAAATGGCGTCTCACATCTAAACGAAGACAGATATGAACAAGCCGATTCTTTCAGTGAATTTGTCTCACTCTTAGCTTTCAAACGAGCTATGGCACGACAAAATCCGTCCACTGGAAGCCAAAATCGAAGCGAGCTGTCCAGAGGGGGGGGGACGTCAGCGAAAATTTTTCTCTCCGATTGACTTGAAACTCACCATACCGATGCAGAATTTCACGCTGAATCCGAATCTGGCCTCCGTTTTCTCATCCGATGCTTCGTTTGGGCGCTACACACCAAAACGTCCCAAATTCTAACTCTGTCGTTTTTTCGAAAAATGTTGAAAATTTTTTCTCGCCGATTGCCTTGAAACTCACCATACAGATAGAGAAATTGACGCTGATTCCAAATCTGAAATCCGTTTTCCAATCCGATGCTTCGTTTTGAAGCTACAGCCCAAAACGTCCCAAATTCTAACTCTGTCGTTTTTTCGCCAATGTCCCAAAATCTTAAATGGCGTCTCACATCTAAACGAAGACAGATATGAACAAGCCGATTCTTTCAGTGAATTTGTCTCACTCTTAGCTTTCAAACGAGCTATGGCACGACTAAATCCGTCCACTAGAAGCCAAAATCGAAGCGAGCTGTCCAGAGGGGGGGGGACGTCAGCGAAAATTTTTTCTCTCCGATTGCGTTCAAATTCACCATACCGATGCAGAATTTCACGCTGAATCCGAATCTGGCCTCCGTTTTCCCATCCGATGCTTCGTTTGGGCGCTACAGACCAAAACGTCCCAAATTCTAACTCTGTCGTTTTTCGAAAAATGTTGAAAATTTTTTCTCGCCGATTGCCTTGAAACTCACCATACAGATAGAGAATTTCACGCTGATTCCAAATCTGAAATCCGTTTTCCAATCCGATGCTTCGTTTTGAAGCTACAGCCCAAAACGTCCCAAATTCTAACTCTGTCGTTTTTCGCCAATGTCCCAAAATCTTAAATGGCGTCTCACATCTAAACGAAGACAGATATGAACAAGCCGATTCTTTCACTGAATTTGTCTCACTCTTAGCTTTCAAACGAGCTATGGCACGACAAAATCCGTCCACTGGAAGCCAAAATCGAAGCGAGCTGTCCAGAGGGGGGGGACGTCAGCGAAAATTTTTCTCTCCGATTGCGTTCAAATTCACCATACCGATGCAGAATTTCACGCTGAATCCGAATCTGGCCTCCGTTTTCCCATCCGATGCTTCGTTTGGGCGCTACAGACCAAAACGTCCCAAATTCTAACTCTGTCGTTTTTTCGAAAAATGTTGAAAATTTTTTCTCGCCGATTGCCTTGAAACTCACCATACAGATAGAGAATTTCACGCTGATTCCAAATCTGAAATCCGTTTTCCAATCCGATGCTTCGTTTTGAAGCTACAGCCCAAAACGTCCCAAATTCTAACTCTGTCGTTTTTCGCCAATGTCCCAAAATCTTAAATGGCGTCTCACATCTAAACGAAGACAGATATGAACAAGCCGATTCTTTCAGTGAATTTGTCTCACTCTTAGCTTTCAAACGAGCTATGGCACGACAAAATCCGTCCACTGGAAGCCAAAATCGAAGCGAGCTGTCCCGAGGGGGGGGGGACGTCAGCGAAAATTTTTTCTCTCCGATTGCGTTCAAACTCACCATACAGATAGAGAATTTCACGCTGATTCCAAATCTGAAATCCGTTTTCCCATCCGATGCTTCGTTTTGGCGCTACAGACCAAAACGTCCAAATTCTAACTCTGTCGTTTTTTCGAAAAATGTTGAAAATTTTTTCTCGCCGATTGCCTTGAAACTCACCATACAGATAGAGATTTTCACGCTGATTCCAAATCTGAAATCCGTTTTCCAATCCGATGCTTCGTTTTGTATGCTTCTGACTTAATTAGGGCCACATTTTGCTTTCGATGGGAGGTTTTAGAGCAAAAAAATCCAAGACAAACAATGAGGAACATGAGGCAAAATTAGACACCACACTATAAGAAACAAGATATTTATAAGTACGTAAAATGCATCACACCCTAAAACAACATTTTATGATTCCCAAATGTTCACTCACACGATTTGTCTCACAACAAGTCATTATGCATGAAATAGTTTTGGGGAGTGTCGGACTTTATCTACCTAAACCCAACACAATAAAAAAACTTTAACCAGACGCCGATCTACCAACATCCCAAAGTCTCTCTCAACGAAGGTAAAAATGATTATTAGGATATTAAAGTTGTGCAAAATGAAAGCCCAAAATTACGAACAGAAGTAAGGAACGAACAAACAAAGGGGAAAAGGAGTAATTGGCTAG
The DNA here is from genome assembly GCA_907163375.1 of Prostheceraeus crozeri. Classification (NCBI taxonomy): domain Eukaryota; kingdom Metazoa; phylum Platyhelminthes; order Polycladida; family Euryleptidae; genus Prostheceraeus; species Prostheceraeus crozeri. The sequence continues at coordinate 169,218 of CAJQUW010008331.1, read as the reverse complement.
ATCTAGGATATAGAGTAAAGATTAATCATAACAAATAGCTCAAAAAAGAAGAAAAAAAAGAACGACCAACAAAAGGGAAGCAAAGTTAAAAAATAACTGAAAAGAACAGTTAAAGCAATAACGGGCAAAAAATAGAGAGAAAAAAAGGAAAGTGGGAAAAAAGGAAGTAGAGACGAACAAAGAGAATTAAAAGAAAAGAGTCGTAAAGCAGGAGACCACACACAATACGCATTTGTTTAAAAAATCAAACACTAAAAAAACAGATCACGAGTACATTGAGCACTGAAGTAATTTAGAGTGAAAAATACGAGTCATCACACATGTACTGCACGCCCCCCCACCCCCCCCCACCACCATACTCCATTCAACAGATTCCTTGTATAGCGCAGTCATTGCATCCACGCAATGTCCTGACCACCCTCAGTCTCACGGACCATTCCCGTACCGCCCCAGCCCACTCGCCCGTACAACACCAATTCCGCCGTCATAGAATTCCACGCCGTATACACACCTTACACTCATTCTACATGCCACACCACCTACTGTTCTTGTGAAATTACGTCCAACAACCACACGTTCTGAACTCCCCATCACCACTTCGTATCCCCTCATCCACACCACTCTGTGTATCCCATTCGCTTCCCGTCACATTCTTTCCGGCTGCCTCAGGCCTCTGCCCTCCCATTCATTTATACCTTACCCTTCATTACCCCTCCACCTGCTTGCTCTACCGTCGCGATCAAGATTATTGCCTATTACACCACACGCTACAGTGATCAACATTATTCACCCTATGTCCAAAATCTTAAATGGCGTCTCACATCTAAACGAAGACAGATAGGAACAAGCCGATTCTTTCAGTGAATTTGTCTCACTCTTAGCTTTCAAACGAGCTATCGCACGACAAAATCCGTCCACTGGAAGCCAAAATCGAAGCGAGCTGTCCAGAGGGGGGGGGACGTCAGCGAAAATTTTTTCTCTCCGATTGCGTTCAAATTCACCATACCGATGCAGAATTTCACGCTGAATCCGAATCTGGCCTCCGTTTTCCCATCCGATGGTTCGTTTGGGCGCTACACACCAAAACGTCCCAAATTCTAACTCTGTCGTTTTTCGAAAAATGTTGAAAATTTTTTCTCGCCGATTGCCTTGAAACTCACCATACAGATAGAGAATTTCACGCTGATTCCAAATCTGAAATCCGTTTTCCAATCCGATGCTTCGTTTTGAAGCTACAGCCCAAAACGTCCCAAATTCTAACTCTGTCGTTTTTTCGCCAATGTTCCAAAATCTTAAATGGCGTCTCACATCTAAACGAAGACAGATATGAACAAGCCGATTCTTTCAGTGAATTTGTCTCACTCTTAGCTTTCAAACGAGCTATTGCACGACAAAATCCATCCACTGGAAGCCAAAATCGAAGCGAGCTGTCCAGATGGGGGGGGGACGTCAACGAAAATTTTTTCTCTCCGATTGCGTTCAAATTCACCATATCGATGCAGAATTTCACGCTGAATCCGAATCTGGCCTCCGTTTTCCCATCCGATGGTTCGTTTGGGCGCTACACACCAAAACGTCCCAAATTCTAACTCTGTCGTTTTTTCGAAAAATGTTGAAAATTTTTTCTCGCCGATTGCCTTGAAACTCACCATACAGATAGAGAATTTCACGCTGATTCCAAATCTGAAATCCGTTTTCCAATCCGATGCTTCGTTTTGAAGCTACAGCCCAAAACGTCCCAAATTCTAACTCTGTCGTTTTTCGCCAATCTCCCAAAATCTTAAATGGCGTCTCACATCTAAACGAAGACAGATAATAAAACAAGCCGATTCTTTCAGTGAATTTGTCTCACTCTTAGCTTTCAAACGAGCTATGGCACGACAAAATCCGTCCACTGGAAGCCAAAATCGAAGCGAGCTGTCCAGAGGGGGGGGGACGTCAGCGAAAATTTTTTCTCTCCGATTGCGTTCAAATTCACCATACCGATGCAGAATTTCACGCTGAATCCGAATCTGGCCTCCGTTTTCCCATCCGATGGTTCGTTTGGGCGCTACACACCAAAACGTCCCAAATTCTAACTCTGTCGTTTTTTCGAAAAATGTTGAAAATTTTTTCTCGCCGATTGCCTTGAAACTCACCATACAGATAGAGAATTTCACGCTGATTCCAATCTGAAATCCGTTTTCCAATCCGATGCTTCGTTTTGAAGCTACAGCCCAAAACGTCCCAAATTCTAACTCTGTCGTTTTTCGCCAATGTCCCAAAATCTTAAATGGCGTCTCACATCTAAACGAAGACAGATAGGAACAAGCCGATTCTTTCAGTGAATTTGTCTCACTCTTAGCTTTCAAACGAGCTATGGCACGACAAAATCCGTCCACTGGAAGCCAAAATCGAAGCGAGCTGTCCAGAGGGGGGGGGGGGACGTCAGCGAAAATTTTTCTCTCCGATTGCGTTCAAATTCACCATACCGATGCAGAATTTCACGCTGAATCCGAATCTGGCCTCCGTTTTCCCATCCGATGCTTCGTTTGGGCGCTACAGACCAAAACGTCCCAAATTCTAACTCTGTCGTTTTTCGAAAAATGTTGAAAATTTTTTCTCGCCGATTGCCTTGAAACTCACCATACAGATAGAGAATTTCACGCTGATTCCAAATCTGAAATCCGTTTTCCCATCCGATGCTTCGTTTTGAAGCTACAGCCCAAAACGTCCCAAATTCTAACTCTGTCGTTTTTCGCCAATGTCCCAAAATCTTAAATGGCGTCTCACATCTAAACGAAGACAGATATGAACAAGCCGTTTCTTTCAGTGAATTTGTCTCACTCTTAGCTTTCAAACGAGCTATGCACGACAAAATCCGTCCACTGGAAGCCAAAATCGAAGCAAGCTGTCCAGAGGGGGGGGGACGTCAGCGAAAATTTTTTCTCTCCGATTGCGTTCAAATTCACCATACCGATGCAGAATTTCACGCTGAATCCGAATCTGGCCTCCGTTTTCCCATCCGATGCTTCGTTTGGGCGCTACAGACCAAAACGTCCCAAATTCTAACTCTGTCGTTTTTCGAAAAATGTTGAAAATTTTTTCTCGCCGATTGCCTTGAAACTCACCATACAGATAGAGAATTTCACGCTGATTCCAAATCTGAAATCCGTTTTCCCATCCGATGCTTCGTTTTGAAGCTACAGCCCAAAACGTCCCAAATTCTAACTCTGTCGTTTTTCGCCAATGTCCCAAAATCTTAAATGGCGTCTCACATCTAAACGAAGACAGATATGAACAAGCCGATTCTTTCAGTGAATTTGTCTCACTCTTAGCTTTCAAACGAGCTATGGCACGACAAAATCCGTCCACTGGAAGCCAAAATCGAAGCGAGCTGTCCAGAGGGGGGGGACGTCAGCGAAAATTTTTTCTCTCCGATTGCGTTCAAATTCACCATACCGATGCAGAATTTCACGCTGAATCCGAATCTGGCCTCCGTTTTCCCATCCGATGCTTCGTTTGGGCGCTACAGACCAAAACGTCCCAAATTCTAACTCTGTCGTTTTTCGAAAATGTTGAAAATTTTTTCTCGCCGATTGCCTTGAAACTCACCATACAGATAGAGAATTTCACGCTGATTCCAAATCTGAAATCCGTTTTCCAATCCGATGCTTCGTTTTGAAGCTACAGCCCAAAACGTCCCAAATTCTAACTCTGTCGTTTTTTCGCCAATGTCCCAAAATCTTAAATGGCGTCTCACATCTAAACGAAGACAGATATGAACAAGCCGATTGTTTCAGTGAATTTGTCTCACTCTTAGCTTTCAAACGAGCTATGGCACGACAAAATCCGTCCACTGGAAGCCAAAATCGAAGCGAGCTGTCCAGAGGGGGGGGGACGTCAGCGAAAATTTTTCTCTCCGATTGCGTTCAAATTCACCATACCGATGCAGAATTTCACGCTGAATCCGAATCTGGCCTCCGTTTTCCCATCCGATGCTTCGTTTGGGCGCTACAGACCAAAACGTCCCAAATTCTAACTCTGTCGTTTTTCGAAAAATGTTGAAAATTTTTTCTCGCCGATTGCCTTGAAACTCACCATACAGATAGAGAATTTCACGCTGATTCCAAATCTGAAATCCGTTTTCCAATCCGATGCTTCGTTTTGAAGCTACAGCCCAAAACGTCCCAAATTCTAACTCTGTCGTTTTTCGCCAATGTCCCAAAATCTTAAATGGCGTCTCACATCTAAACGAAGACAGATATGAACAAGCCGATTCTTTCAGTGAATTTGTCTTACTCTTAGCTTTCAAACGAGCTATGGCACGACAAATCCGTCCACTGGAAGCCAAAATCGAAGCGAGCTGTCCAGAGGGGGGGTGACGTCAGCGAAAATTTTTCTCTCCGATTGCGTTCAAATTCACCATACCGATGCAGAATTTCACGCTGAATCCGAATCTGGCCTCCGTTTTCCCATCCGATGCTTCGTTTGGGCGCTACAGACCAAAACGTCCCAAATTCTAACTCTGTCGTTTTTCGAAAAATGTTGAAAATTTTTTCTCGCCGATTGCCTTGAAACTCACCATACAGATAGAGAATTTCACGCTGATTCCAAATCTGAAATCCGTTTTCCAATCCGATGCTTCGTTTTGAAGCTACAGCCCAAAACGTCCCAAATTCTAACTCTGTCGTTTTTCGCCAATGTCCCAAAATCTTAAATGGCGTCTCACATCTAAACGAAGACAGATATGAACAAGCCGATTCTTTCAGTGAATTTGTCTCACTCTTAGCTTTCAAACGAGCTATGGCACGACAAAATCCGTCCACTGGAAGCCAAAATCGAAGCGAGCTGTCCAGAGGGGGGGGACGTCAGCGAAAATTTTTCTCTCCGATTGCGTTCAAATTCACCATATCGATGCAGAATTTCACGCTGAATCCGAATCTGGCCTCCGTTTTCTCATCCGATGCTTCGTTTGGGCGCTACAGACCAAAACGTCCCAAATTCTAACTCTGTCGTTTTTCGAAAAATGTTGAAAATTTTTTCTCGCCGATTGCCTTGAAACTCACCATACAGATAGAGAATTTCACGCTGATTCCAAATCTGAAATCCGTTTTCCAATCCGATGCTTCGTTTTGAAGCTACAGCCCAAAACGTCCCAAATTCTAACTCTGTCGTTTTTCGCCAATGTCCCAAAATCTTAAATGGCGTCTCACATCTAAACGAAGACAGATATGAACAAGCCGATTCTTTCAGTGAATTTGTCTCACTCTTAGCTTTCAAACGAGCTATGGCACGACAAAATCCGTCCACTGGAAGCCAAAATCGAAGCGAGCTGTCCAGAGGGGGGGGACGTCAGCGAAAATTTTTCTCTCCGATTGCGTTCAAATTCACCATATCGATGCAGAATTTCACGCTGAATCCGAATCTGGCCTCCGTTTTCTCATCCGATGCTTCGTTTGGGCGCTACAGACCAAAACGTCCCAAATTCTAACTCTGTCGTTTTTTCGAAAAATGTTGAAAATTTTTTCTCGCCGATTGCCTTGAAACTCACCATACAGATAGAGAATTTCACGCTGATTCCAAATCTGAAATCCGTTTTCCAATCCGATGCTTCGTTTTGAAGCTACAGCCCAAAACGTCCCAAATTCTAACTCTGTCGTTTTTCGCCAATGTCCCAAAATCTTAAATGGCGTCTCACATCTAAACGAAGACAGATATGAACAAGCCGATTCTTTCAGTGAATTTGTCTAACTCTTAGCTTTCAAACGAGCTATGGCACGACAAAATCCGTCCACTGGAAGCCAAAATCGAAGCGAGCTGTCCAGAGGGAGGGGGACGTCAGCGAAAATTTTTTCTCTCCGATTACGTTCAAATTCACCATATCGATGCAGAATTTCACGCTGAATCCGAATCTGGCCTACGTTTTCTCATCCGATGCTTCGTTTGGGCGCTACACACCAAAACGTCCCAAATTCTAACTCTGTCGTTTTTTCGAAAAATGTTGAAAATTTTTTCTCGCCGATTGCCTTGAAACTCACCATACAGATAGAGAATTTCACGCTGATTCCAAATCTGAAATCCGTTTTCCAATCCGATGCTTCGTTTTGAAGCTACAGCCCAAAACGTCCCAAATTCTAACTCTGTCGTTTTTCGCCAATGTCCCAAAATCTTAAATGGCGTCTCACATCTAAACGAAGACAGATATGAACAAGCCGATTCTTTCAGTGAATTTGTCTCACTCTTAGCTTTCAAACGAGCTATGGCACGACAAAATCCGTCCACTGGAAGCCAAAATCGAAGCGAGCTGTCCAGAGGGGGGGGGACGTCAGCGAAAATTTTTTCTCTCCGATTGCGTTCAAATTCACCATACCGATGCAGAATTTCACGCTGAATCCGAATCTGGCCTCCGTTTTCCCATCCGATGGTTCGTTTGGGCGCTACAGACCAAAACGTCCCAAATTCTAACTCTGTCGTTTTTTCGAAAAATGTTGAAAATTTTTTCTCGCCGATTGCCTTGAAACTCACCATACAGATAGAGAATTTCACGCTGATTCCAAATCTGAAATCCGTTTTCCAATCCGATGCTTCGTTTTGAAGCTACAGCCCAAAACGTCCCAAATTCTAACTCTGTCGTTTTTCGCCAATCTCCCAAAATCTTAAATGGCGTCTCACATCTAAACGAAGACAGATATGAACAAGCCGATTCTTTCAGTGAATTTGTCTCACTCTTAGCTTTCAAACGAGCTATGGCACGACAAAATCCGTCCACTGGAAGCCAAAATCGAAGCGAGCTGTCCAGAGGGGGGGGGACGTCAGCGAAAATTTTTTCTCTCCGATTGCGTTCAAATTCACCATATCGATGCAGAATTTCACGCTGAATCCGAATCTGGCCTCCGTTTTCCCATCCGATGGTTCGTTTGGGCGCTACACACCAAAACGTCCCAAATTCTAACTCTGTCGTTTTTCGAAAAATGTTGAAAATTTTTTCTCGCCGATTGCCTTGAAACTCACCATACAGATAGAGAATTTCACGCTGATTCCAAATCTGAAATCCGTTTTCCAATCCGATGCTTCGTTTTGAAGCTACAGCCCAAAACGTCCCAAATTCTAACTCTGTCGTTTTTCGCCAATCTCCCAAAATCTTAAATGGCGTCTCACATCTAAACGAAGACAGATATGAACAAGCCGATTCTTTCAGTGAATTTGTCTCACTCTTAGCTTTCAAACGAGCTATGGCACGACAAAATCCGTCCACTGGAAGCCAAAATCGAAGCGAGCTGTCCAGAGGGGGGGGGACGTCAGCGAAAATTTTTTCTCTCCGATTGCGTTCAAATTCACCATATCGATGCAGAATTTCACGCTGAATCCGAATCTGGCCTCCGTTTTCCCATCCGATGGTTCGTTTGGGCGCTACACACCAAAACGTCCCAAATTCTAACTCTGTCGTTTTTCGAAAAATGTTGAAAATTTTTTCTCGCCGATTGCCTTGAAACTCACCATACAGATAGAGAATTTCACGCTGATTCCAAATCTGAAATCCGTTTTCCAATCCGATGCTTCGTTTTGAAGCTACAGCCCAAAACGTCCCAAATTCTAACTCTGTCGTTTTTCGCCAATCTCCCAAAATCTTAAATGGCGTCTCACATCTAAACGAAGACAGATATGAACAAGCCGATTCTTTCAGTGAATTTGTCTCACTCTTAGCTTTCAAACGAGCTATGGCACGACAAAATCCGTCCACTGGAAGCCAAAATCGAAGCGAGCTGTCCAGAGGGGGGGGGACGTCAGCGAAAATTTTTTCTCTCCGATTGCGTTCAAATTCACCATATCGATGCAGAATTTCACGCTGAATCCGAATCTGGCCTCCGTTTTCCCATCCGATGGTTCGTTTGGGCGCTACAGACCAAAACGTCCCAAATTCTAACTCTGTCGTTTTTCGAAAAATGTTGAAAATTTTTTCTCGCCGATTGCCTTGAAACTCACCATACAGATAGAGAATTTCACGCTGATTCCAAATCTGAAATCCGTTTTCCAATCCGATGCTTCGTTTTGAAGCTACAGCCCAAAACGTCCCAAATTCTAACTCTGTCGTTTTTCGCCAATGTCCCAAAATCTTAAATGGCGTCTCACATCTAAACGAAGACAGATATGAACAAGCCGATTCTTTCAGTGAATTTGTCTCACTCTTAGCTTTCAAACGAGCTATGGCACGACAAAATCCGTCCACTGGAAGCCAAAATCGAAGCGAGCTGTCCAGAGGGGGGGGGACGTCAGCGAAAATTTTTTCTCTCCGATTGCGTTCAAATTCACCATATCGATGCAGAATTTCACGCTGAATCCGAATCTGGCCTCCGTTTTCCCATCCGATGGTTCGTTTGGGCGCTACACACCAAAACGTCCCAAATTCTAACTCTGTCGTTTTTCGAAAAATGTTGAAAATTTTTTCTCGCCGATTGCCTTGAAACTCACCATACAGATAGAGAATTTCACGCTGATTCCAAATCTGAAATCCGTTTTCCAATCCGATGCTTCGTTTTGAAGCTACAGCCCAAAACGTCCCAAATTCTAACTCTGTCGTTTTTCGCCAATCTCCCAAAATCTTAAATGGCGTCTCACATCTAAACGAAGACAGATATGAACAAGCCGATTCTTTCAGTGAATTTGTCTCACTCTTAGCTTTCAAACGAGCTATGGCACGACAAAATCCGTCCACTGGAAGCCAAAATCGAAGCGAGCTGTCCAGAGGGGGGGGACGTCAGCGAAAATTTTTTCTCTCCGATTGCGTTCAAATTCACCATATCGATGCAGAATTTCACGCTGAATCCGAATCTGGCCTCCGTTTTCCCATCCGATGGTTCGTTTGGGCGCTACAGACCAAAACGTCCCAAATTCTAACTCTGTCGTTTTTCGAAAAATGTTGAAAATTTTTTCTCGCCGATTGCCTTGAAACTCACCATACAGATAGAGAATTTCACGCTGATTCCAAATCTGAAATCCGTTTTCCAATCCGATGCTTCGTTTTGAAGCTACAGCCCAAAACGTCCCAAATTCTAACTCTGTCGTTTTTCGCCAATGTCCCAAAATCTTAAATGGCGTCTCACATCTAAACGAAGACAGATAGGAACAAGCCGATTCTTTCAGTGAATTTGTCTCACTCTTAGCTTTCAAACGAGCTATGGCACGACAAAATCCGTCCACTAGAAGCCAAGATCGAAGCGAGCTGTCCAGAGGGGGGGGACGTCAGCGAAAATTTTTTCTCTCCGATTGCGTTCAAATTCACCATATCGATGCAGAATTTCACGCTGAATCCGAATCTGGCCTCCGTTTTCCCATCCGATGGTTCGTTTGGGCGCTACAGACCAAAACGTCCCAAATTCTAACTCTGTCGTTTTTCGAAAAATGTTGAAAATTTTTTCTCGCCGATTGCCTTGAAACTCACCATACAGATAGAGAATTTCACGCTGATTCCAAATCTGAAATCCGTTTTCCAATCCGATGCTTCGTTTTGAAGCTACAGCCCAAAACGTCCCAAATTCTAACTCTGTCGTTTTTCGCCAATCTCCCAAAATCTTAAATGGCGTCTCACATCTAAACGAAGACAGATATGAACAAGCCGATTCTTTCAGTGAATTTGTCTCACTCTTAGCTTTCAAACGAGCTATGGCACGACAAAATCCGTCCACTGGAAGCCAAAATCGAAGCGAGCTGTCCAGAGGGGGGGGGACGTCAGCGAAAATTTTTTCTCTCCGATTGCGTTCAAATTCACCATATCGATGCAGAATTTCACGCTGAATCCGAATCTGGCCTCCGTTTTCCCATCCGATGGTTCGTTTGGGCGCTACACACCAAAACGTCCCAAATTCTAACTCTGTCGTTTTTCGAAAAATGTTGAAAATTTTTTCTCGCCGATTGCCTTGAAACTCACCATACAGATAGAGAATTTCACGCTGATTCCAAATCTGAAATCCGTTTTCCAATCCGATGCTTCGTTTTGAAGCTACAGCCCAAAACGTCCCAAATTCTAACTCTGTCGTTTTTCGCCAATGTCCCAAAATCTTAAATGGCGTCTCACATCTAAACGAAGACAGATATGAACAAGCCGATTCTTTCAGTGAATTTGTCTCACTCTTAGCTTTCAAACGAGCTATGGCACGACAAAATCCGTCCACTGGAAGCCAAAATCGAAGCGAGCTGTCCAGAGGGGGGGGACGTCAGCGAAAATTTTTTCTCTCCGATTGCGTTCAAATTCACCATACCGATGCAGAATTTCACGCTGAATCCGAATCTGGCCTCCGTTTTCCCATCCGATGGTTCGTTTGGGCGCTACACACCAAAACGTCCCAAATTCTAACTCTGTCGTTTTTCGAAAAATGTTGAAAATTTTTTCTCGCCGATTGCCTTGAAACTCACCATACAGATAGAGAATTTCACGCTGATTCCAAATCTGAAATCCGTTTTCCAATCCGATGCTTCGTTTTGAAGCTACAGCCCAAAACGTCCCAAATTCTAACTCTGTCGTTTTTCGCCAATGTCCCAAAATCTTAAATGGCGTCTCACATCTAAACGAAGACAGATATGAACAAGCCGATTCTTTCAGTGAATTTGTCTCACTCTTAGCTTTCAAACGAGCTATGGCACGACAAAATCCGTCCACTGGAAGCCAAAATCGAAGCGAGCTGTCCAGAGGGAGGGGGACGTCAGCGAAAATTTTTCTCTCCGATTGCGTTCAAATTCACCATATCGATGCAGAATTTCACGCTGAATCCGAATCTGGCCTCCGTTTTCTCATCCGATGCTTCGTTTGGGCGCTACAGACCAAAACGTCCCAAATTCTAACTCTCGTTTTTCGAAAAATGTTGAAAATTTTTTCTCTCCGATTGACTTGAAACTCACCATACAGATAGAGAATTTCACGCTGATTCCAAATCTGAAATCCGTTTTCCAATCCGATGCTTCGTTTTGAAGCTACAGCCCAAAACGTCCCAAATTCTAACTCTGTCGTTTTTCGCCAATGTCCCAAAATCTTAAATGGCGTCTCACATCTAAACGAAGACAGATAGGAACAAGCCGATTCTTTCAGTGAATTTGTCTCACTCTTAGCTTTCAAACGAGCTATGGCACGACAAAATCCGTCCACTAGAAGCCAAAATCGAAGCGAGCTGTCCAGAGGGGGGGGGACGTCAGCGAAAATTTTTTCTCTCCGATGGCGTTCAAATTCACCATATCGATGCAGAATTTCACGCTGAATCCGAATCTGGCCTCCGTTTTCTCATCCGATGGTTCGTTTGGGCGCTACACACCAAAACGTCCCAAATTCTAACTCTGTCGTTTTTCGAAAAATGTTGAAAATTTTTTCTCGCCGATTGCCTTGAAACTCACCATACAGATAGAGAATTTCACGCTGATTCCAAATCTGAAATCCGTTTTCCAATCCGATGCTTCGTTTTGAAGCTACAGCCCAAAACGTCCCAAATTCTAACTCTGTCGTTTTTCGCCAATGTCCCAAAATCTTAAATGGCGTCTCACATCTAAACGAAGACAGATATGAACAAGCCGATTCTTTCAGTGAATTTGTCTCACTCTTAGCTTTCAAACGAGCTATGGCACGACAAAATCCGTCCACTGGAAGCCAAAATCGAAGCGAGCTGTCCAGAGGGGGGGGGACGTCAGCGAAAATTTTTTCTCTCCGATTGCGTTCAAATTCACCATATCGATGCAGAATTTCACGCTGAATCCGAATCTGGCCTCCGTTTTCCCATCCGATGGTTCGTTTTGGCGCTACAGACCAAAACGTCCCAAATTCTAACTCTGTCGTTTTTCGAAAAATGTTGAAAATTTTTTCTCGCCGATTGCCTTGAAACTCACCATACAGATAGAGAATTTCACGCTGATTCCAAATCTGAAATCCGTTTTCCAATCCGATGCTTCGTTTTGAAGCTACAGCCCAAAACGTCCCAAATTCTAACTCTGTCGTTTTTCGCCAATGTCCCAAAATCTTAAATGGCGTCTCACATCTAAACGAAGACAGATATGAACAAGCCGATTCTTTCAGTGAATTTGTCTCACTCTTAGCTTTCAAACGAGCTATGGCACGACAAAATCCGTCCACTGGAAGCCAAAATCGAAGCGAGCTGTCCAGAGGGGGGGGGGACGTCAGCGAAAATTTTTTCTCTCCGATTGCGTTCAAATTCACCATATCGATGCAGAATTTCACGCTGAATCCGAATCTGGCCTCCGTTTTCCCATCCGATGGTTCGTTTGGGCGCTACAGACCAAAACGTCCCAAATTCTAACTCTGTCGTTTTTCGAAAAATGTTGAAAATTTTTTCTCGCCGATTGCCTTGAAACTCACCATACAGATAGAGAATTTCACGCTGATTCCAAATCTGAAATCCGTTTTCCAATCCGATGCTTCGTTTTGAAGCTACAGCCCAAAACGTCCCAAATTCTAACTCTGTCGTTTTTCGCCAATGTCCCAAAATCTTAAATGGCGTCTCACATCTAAACGAAGACAGATATGAACAAGCCGATTCTTTCAGTGAATTTGTCTCACTCTTAGCTTTCAAACGAGCTATGGCACGACAAAATCCGTCCACTGGAAGCCAAAATCGAAGCGAGCTGTCCAGAGGGGGGGGGACGTCAGCGAAAATTTTTTCTCTCCGATTGCGTTCAAATTCACCATATCGATGCAGAATTTCACGCTGAATCCGAATCTGGCCTCCGTTTTCCCATCCGATGGTTCGTTTGGGCGCTACAGACCAAAACGTCCCAAATTCTAACTCTGTCGTTTTTCGAAAAATGTTGAAAATTTTTTCTCGCCGATTGCCTTGAAACTCACCATACAGATAGAGAATTTCACGCTGATTCCAAATCTGAAATCCGTTTTCCAATCCGATGCTTCGTTTTGAAGCTACAGCCCAAAACGTCCCAAATTCTAACTCTGTCGTTTTTCGCCAATGTCCCAAAATCTTAAATGGCGTCTCACATCTAAACGAAGACAGATATGAACAAGCCGATTCTTTCAGTGAATTTGTCTCACTCTTAGCTTTCAAACGAGCTATGGCACGACAAAATCCGTCCACTGGAAGCCAAAATCGAAGCGAGCTGTCCAGAGGGGGGGGACGTCAGCGAAAATTTTTTCTCTCCGATTGCGTTCAAATTCACCATATCGATGCAGAATTTCACGCTGAATCCGAATCTGGCCTCCGTTTTCCCATCCGATGGTTCGTTTGGGCGCTACACACCAAAACGTCCCAAATTCTAACTCTGTCGTTTTTCGAAAAATGTTGAAAATTTTTTCTCGCCGATTGCCTTGAAACTCACCATACAGATAGAGAATTTCACGCTGATTCCAAATCTGAAATCCGTTTTCCAATCCGATGCTTCGTTTTGAAGCTACAGCCCAAAACGTCCCAAATTCTAACTCTGTCGTTTTTCGCCAATGTCCCAAAATCTTAAATGGCGTCTCACATCTAAACGAAGACAGATATGAACAAGCCGATTCTTTCAGTGAATTTGTCTCACTCTTAGCTTTCAAACGAGCTATGGCACGACAAAATCCGTCCACTGGAAGCCAAAATCGAAGCGAGCTGTCCAGAGGGGGGGGGACGTCAGCGAAAATTTTTTCTCTCCGATTGCGTTCAAATTCACCATATCGATGCAGAATTTCACGCTGAATCCGAATCTGGCCTCCGTTTTCCCATCCGATGGTTCGTTTGGGCGCTACAGACCAAAACGTCCCAAATTCTAACTCTGTCGTTTTTCGAAAAATGTTGAAAATTTTTTCTCGCCGATTGCCTTGAAACTCACCATACAGATAGAGAATTTCACGCTGATTCCAAATCTGAAATCCGTTTTCCAATCCGATGCTTCGTTTTGAAGCTACAGCCCAAAACGTCCCAAATTCTAACTCTGTCGTTTTTCGCCAATCTCCCAAAATCTTAAATGGCGTCTCACATCTAAACGAAGACAGATATGAACAAGCCGATTCTTTCAGTGAATTTGTCTCACTCTTAGCTTTCAAACGAGCTATGGCACGACAAAATCCGTCCACTGGAAGCCAAAATCGAAGCGAGCTGTCCAGAGGGGGGGGGACGTCAGCGAAAATTTTTTCTCTCCGATTGCGTTCAAATTCACCATATCGATGCAGAATTTCACGCTGAATCCGAATCTGGCCTCCGTTTTCCCATCCGATGGTTCGTTTGGGCGCTACAGACCAAAACGTCCCAAATTCTAACTCTGTCGTTTTTCGAAAAATGTTGAAAATTTTTTCTCGCCGATTGCCTTGAAACTCACCATACAGATAGAGAATTTCACGCTGATTCCAAATCTGAAATCCGTTTTCCAATCCGATGCTTCGTTTTGAAGCTACAGCCCAAAACGTCCCAAATTCTAACTCTGTCGTTTTTCGCCAATGTCCCAAAATCTTAAATGGCGTCTCACATCTAAACGAAGACAGATATGAACAAGCCGATTCTTTCAGTGAATTTGTCTCACTCTTAGCTTTCAAACGAGCTATGGCACGACAAAATCCGTCCACTAGAAGCCAAAATCGAAGCGAGCTGTCCAGAGGGGGGGGGACGTCAGCGAAAATTTTTTCTCTCCGATGGCGTTCAAATTCACCATATCGATGCAGAATTTCACGCTGAATCCGAATCTGGCCTCCGTTTTCTCATCCGATGGTTCGTTTGGGCGCTACACACCAAAACGTCCCAAATTCTAACTCTGTCGTTTTTCGAAAAATGTTGAAAATTTTTTCTCGCCGATTGCCTTGAAACTCACCATACAGATAGAGAATTTCACGCTGATTCCAAATCTGAAATCCGTTTTCCAATCCGATGCTTCGTTTTGAAGCTACAGCCCAAAACGTCCCAAATTCTAACTCTGTCGTTTTTCGCCAATCTCCCAAAATCTTAAATGGCGTCTCACATCTAAACGAAGACAGATATGAACAAGCCGATTCTTTCAGTGAATTTGTCTCACTCTTAGCTTTCAAACGAGCTATGGCACGACAAAATCCGTCCACTAGAAGCCAAGATCGAAGCGAGCTGTCCAGAGGGGGGGGGACGTCAGCGAAAATTTTTTCTCTCCGATGGCGTTCAAATTCACCATATCGATGCAGAATTTCACGCTGAATCCGAATCTGGCCTCCGTTTTCTCATCCGATGGTTCGTTTGGGCGCTACACACCAAAACGTCCCAAATTCTAACTCTGTCGTTTTTCGAAAAATGTTGAAAATTTTTTCTCGCCGATTGCCTTGAAACTCACCATACAGATAGAGAATTTCACGCTGATTCCAAATCTGAAATCCGTTTTCCAATCCGATGCTTCGTTTTGAAGCTACAGCCCAAAACGTCCCAAATTCTAACTCTGTCGTTTTTCGCCAATGTCCCAAAATCTTAAATGGCGTCTCACATCTAAACGAAGACAGATATGAACAAGCCGATTCTTTCAGTGAATTTGTCTCACTCTTAGCATTCAAACGAGCTATGGCACGACAAAATCCGTCCACTGGAAGCCAAAATCGAAGCGAGCTGTCCAGAGGGGGGGGACGTCAGCGAAAATTTTTCTCTCCGATTGCGTTCAAATTCACCATATCGATGCAGAATTTCACGCTGAATCCGAATCTGGCCTCCGTTTTCTCATCCGATGCTTCGTTTGGGCGCTACAGACCAAAACGTCCCAAATTCTAACTCTGTCGTTTTTTCGAAAAATGTTGAAAATTTTTTCTCGCCGATTGCCTTGAAACTCACCATACAGATAGAGAATTTCACGCTGATTCCAAATCTGAAATCCGTTTTCCAATCCGATGCTTCGTTTTGAAGCTACAGCCCAAAACGTCCCAAATTCTAACTCTGTCGTTTTTCGCCAATGTCCCAAAATCTTAAATGGCGTCTCACATCTAAACGAAGACAGATATGAACAAGCCGATTCTTTCAGTGAATTTGTCTTACTCTTAGCTTTCAAACGAGCTATGGCACGACAAAATCCGTCCACTGGAAGCCAAAATCGAAGCGAGCTGTCCAGAGGGGGGGGGACGTCAGCGAAAATTTTTTCTCTCCGATTGCGTTCAAATTCACCATATCGATGCAGAATTTCACGCTGAATCCGAATCTGGCCTCCGTTTTCCCATCCGATGGTTCGTTTGGGCGCTACACACCAAAACGTCCCAAATTCTAACTCTGTCGTTTTTCGAAAAATGTTGAAAATTTTTTCTCGCCGATTGCCTTGAAACTCACCATACAGATAGAGAATTTCACGCTGATTCCAAATCTGAAATCCGTTTTCCAATCCGATGCTTCGTTTTGAAGCTACAGCCCAAAACGTCCCAAATTCTAACTCTGTCGTTTTTCGCCAATGTCCCAAAATCTTAAATGGCGTCTCACATCTAAACGAAGACAGATATGAACAAGCCGATTCTTTCAGTGAATTTGTCTCACTCTTAGCTTTCAAACGAGCTATGGCACGACAAAATCCGTCCACTAGAAGCCAAGATCGAAGCGAGCTGTCCAGAGGGGGGGGGACGTCAGCGAAAATTTTTTCTCTCCGATGGCGTTCAAATTCACCATATCGATGCAGAATTTCACGCTGAATCCGAATCTGGCCTCCGTTTTCTCATCCGATGGTTCGTTTGGGCGCTACACACCAAAACGTCCCAAATTCTAACTCTGTCGTTTTTCGAAAAATGTTGAAAATTTTTTCTCGCCGATTGCCTTGAAACTCACCATACAGATAGAGAATTTCACGCTGATTCCAAATCTGAAATCCGTTTTCCAATCCGATGCTTCGTTTTGAAGCTACAGCCCAAAACGTCCCAAATTCTAACTCTGTCGTTTTTCGCCAATCTCCCAAAATCTTAAATGGCGTCTCACATCTAAACGAAGACAGATAGGAACAAGCCGATTCTTTCAGTGAATTTGTCTCACTCTTAGCTTTCAAACGAGCTATGGCACGACAAAATCCGTCCACTGGAAGCCAAAATCGAAGCGAGCTGTCCAGAGGGGGGGGGACGTCAGCGAAAATTTTTTCTCTCCGATTGCGTTCAAATTCACCATATCGATGCAGAATTTCACGCTGAATCCGAATCTGGCCTCCGTTTTCCCATCCGATGGTTCGTTTGGGCGCTACACACCAAAACGTCCCAAATTCTAACTCTGTCGTTTTTCGAAAAATGTTGAAAATTTTTTCTCGCCGATTGCCTTGAAACTCACCATACAGATAGAGAATTTCACGCTGATTCCAAATCTGAAATCCGTTTTCCAATCCGATGCTTCGTTTTGAAGCTACAGCCCAAAACGTCCCAAATTCTAACTCTGTCGTTTTTCGCCAATGTCCCAAAATCTTAAATGGCGTCTCACATCTAAACGAAGACAGATATGAACAAGCCGATTCTTTCAGTGAATTTGTCTCACTCTTAGCTTTCAAACGAGCTATGGCACGACAAAATCCGTCCACTAGAAGCCAAGATCGAAGCGAGCTGTCCAGAGGGGGGGGGACGTCAGCGAAAATTTTTCTCTCCGATTGCGTTCAAATTCACCATATCGATGCAGAATTTCACGCTGAATCCGAATCTGGCCTCCGTTTTCTCATCCGATGCTTCGTTTGGGCGCTACAGACCAAAACGTCCCAAATTCTAACTCTCGTTTTTCGAAAAATGTTGAAAATTTTTTCTCGCCGATTGCCTTGAAACTCACCATACAGATAGAGAATTTCACGCTGATTCCAAATCTGAAATCCGTTTTCCAATCCGATGCTTCGTTTTGAAGCTACAGCCCAAAACGTCCCAAATTCTAACTCTGTCGTTTTTCGCCAATGTCCCAAAATCTTAAATGGCGTCTCACATCTAAACGAAGACAGATATGAACAAGCCGATTCTTTCAGTGAATTTGTCTCACTCTTAGCTTTCAAACGAGCTATGGCACGACTAAATCCGTCCACTGGAAGCCAAAATCGAAGCGAGCTGTCCAGAGGGAGGGGGACGTCAGCGAAAATTTTTTCTCTCCGATTGCGTTCAAATTCACCATACCGATGCAGAATTTCACGCTGAATCCGAATCTGGCCTCCGTTTTCTCATCCGATGCTTCGTTTGGGCGCTACACACCAAAACGTCCCAAATTCTAACTCTGTCGTTTTTCGAAAAATGTTGAAAATTTTTTCTCGCCGATTGCCTTGAAACTCACCATACAGATAGAGAATTTCACGCTGATTCCAAATCTGAAATCCGTTTTCCAATCCGATGCTTCGTTTTGAAGCTACAGCCCAAAACGTCCCAAATTCTAACTCTGTCGTTTTTTCGCCAATGTCCCAAAATCTTAAATGGCGTCTCACATCTAAACGAAGACAGATATGAACAAGCCGATTCTTTCAGTGAATTTGTCTCACTCTTAGCTTTCAAACGAGCTATGGCACGACAAAATCCGTCCACTAGAAGCCAAGATCGAAGCGAGCTGTCCAGAGGGGGGGGGACGTCAGCGAAAATTTTTTCTCTCCGATGGCGTTCAAATTCACCATATCGATGCAGAATTTCACGCTGAATCCGAATCTGGCCTCCGTTTTCTCATCCGATGGTTCGTTTGGGCGCTACACACCAAAACGTCCCAAATTCTAACTCTGTCGTTTTTCGAAAAATGTTGAAAATTTTTTCTCGCCGATTGCCTTGAAACTCACCATACAGATAGAGAATTTCACGCTGATTCCAAATCTGAAATCCGTTTTCCAATCCGATGCTTCGTTTTGAAGCTACAGCCCAAAACGTCCCAAATTCTAACTCTGTCGTTTTTCGCCAATCTCCCAAAATCTTAAATGGCGTCTCACATCTAAACGAAGACAGATATGAACAAGCCGATTCTTTCAGTGAATTTGTCTCACTCTTAGCTTTCAAACGAGCTATGGCACGACAAAATCCGTCCACTGGAAGCCAAAATCGAAGCGAGCTGTCCAGAGGGGGGGGGACGTCAGCGAAAATTTTTTCTCTCCGATTGCGTTCAAATTCACCATATCGATGCAGAATTTCACGCTGAATCCGAATCTGGCCTCCGTTTTCCCATCCGATGCTTCGTTTGGGCGCTACAGACCAAAACGTCCCAAATTCTAACTCTGTCGTTTTTCGAAAAATGTTGAAAATTTTTTCTCGCCGATTGCCTTGAAACTCACCATACAGATAGAGAATTTCACGCTGATTCCAAATCTGAAATCCGTTTTCCAATCCGATGCTTCGTTTTGAAGCTACAGCCCAAAACGTCCCAAATTCTAACTCTGTCGTTTTTCGCCAATCTCCCAAAATCTTAAATGGCGTCTCACATCTAAACGAAGACAGATATGAACAAGCCGATTCTTTCAGTGAATTTGTCTCACTCTTAGCTTTCAAACGAGCTATGGCACGACAAAATCCGTCCACTGGAAGCCAAGATCGAAGCGAGCTGTCCAGAGGGGGGGGGACGTCAGCGAAAATTTTTTCTCTCCGATTGCGTTCAAATTCACCATATCGATGCAGAATTTCACGCTGAATCCGAATCTGGCCTCCGTTTTCCCATCCGATGGTTCGTTTGGGCGCTACAGACCAAAACGTCCCAAATTCTAACTCTGTCGTTTTTCGAAAAATGTTGAAAATTTTTTCTCGCCGATTGCCTTGAAACTCACCATACAGATAGAGAATTTCACGCTGATTCCAAATCTGAAATCCGTTTTCCAATCCGATGCTTCGTTTTGAAGCTACAGCCCAAAACGTCCCAAATTCTAACTCTGTCGTTTTTCGCCAATCTCCCAAAATCTTAAATGGCGTCTCACATCTAAACGAAGACAGATATGAACAAGCCGATTCTTTCAGTGAATTTGTCTCACTCTTAGCTTTCAAACGAGCTATGGCACGACAAAATCCGTCCACTGGAAGCCAAAATCGAAGCGAGCTGTCCAGAGGGGGGGGACGTCAGCGAAAATTTTTTCTCTCCGATTGCGTTCAAATTCACCATATCGATGCAGAATTTCACGCTGAATCCGAATCTGGCCTCCGTTTTCCCATCCGATGGTTCGTTTGGGCGCTACAGACCAAAACGTCCCAAATTCTAACTCTGTCGTTTTTCGAAAAATGTTGAAAATTTTTTCTCGCCGATTGCCTTGAAACTCACCATACAGATAGAGAATTTCACGCTGATTCCAAATCTGAAATCCGTTTTCCAATCCGATGCTTCGTTTTGAAGCTACAGCCCAAAACGTCCCAAATTCTAACTCTGTCGTTTTTCGCCAATGTCCCAAAATCTTAAATGGCGTCTCACATCTAAACGAAGACAGATAGGAACAAGCCGATTCTTTCAGTGAATTTGTCTCACTCTTAGCTTTCAAACGAGCTATGGCACGACAAAATCCGTCCACTGGAAGCCAAGATCGAAGCGAGCTGTCCAGAGGGGGGGGGACGTCAGCGAAAATTTTTTCTCTCCGATGGCGTTCAAATTCACCATATCGATGCAGAATTTCACGCTGAATCCGAATCTGGCCTCCGTTTTCTCATCCGATGGTTCGTTTGGGCGCTACAGACCAAAACGTCCCAAATTCTAACTCTCGTTTTTCGAAAAATGTTGAAAATTTTTTCTCGCCGATTGCCTTGAAACTCACCATACAGATAGAGAATTTCACGCTGATTCCAAATCTGAAATCCGTTTTCCAATCCGATGCTTCGTTTTGAAGCTACAGCCCAAAACGTCCCAAATTCTAACTCTGTCGTTTTTCGCCAATCTCCCAAAATCTTAAATGGCGTCTCACATCTAAACGAAGACAGATATGAACAAGCCGATTCTTTCAGTGAATTTGTCTCACTCTTAGCTTTCAAACGAGCTATGGCACGACAAAATCCGTCCACTGGAAGCCAAAATCGAAGCGAGCTGTCCAGAGGGGGGGGGACGTCAGCGAAAATTTTTTCTCTCCGATTGCGTTCAAATTCACCATATCGATGCAGAATTTCACGCTGAATCCGAATCTGGCCTCCGTTTTCCCATCCGATGCTTCGTTTGGGCGCTACAGACCAAAACGTCCCAAATTCTAACTCTGTCGTTTTTCGAAAAATGTTGAAAATTTTTTCTCGCCGATTGCCTTGAAACTCACCATACAGATAGAGAATTTCACGCTGATTCCAAATCTGAAATCCGTTTTCCCATCCGATGCTTCGTTTTGAAGCTACAGCCCAAAACGTCCCAAATTCTAACTCTGTCGTTTTTCGCCAATCTCCCAAAATCTTAAATGGCGTCTCACATCTAAACGAAGACAGATATGAACAAGCCGATTCTTTCAGTGAATTTGTCTCACTCTTAGCTTTCAAACGAGCTATGGCACGACAAAATCCGTCCACTGGAAGCCAAAATCGAAGCGAGCTGTCCAGAGGGGGGGGACGTCAGCGAAAATTTTTTCTCTCCGATTGCGTTCAAATTCACCATATCGATGCAGAATTTCACGCTGAATCCGAATCTGGCCTCCGTTTTCCTATCCGATGGTTCGTTTGGGCGCTACAGACCAAAACGTCCCAAATTCTAACTCTGTCGTTTTTCGAAAAATGTTGAAAATTTTTTCTCGCCGATTGCCTTGAAACTCACCATACAGATAGAGAATTTCACGCTGATTCCAAATCTGAAATCCGTTTTCCAATCCGATGCTTCGTTTTGAAGCTACAGCCCAAAACGTCCCAAATTCTAACTCTGTCGTTTTTCGCCAATCTCCCAAAATCTTAAATGGCGTCTCACATCTAAACGAAGACAGATATGAACAAGCCGATTCTTTCAGTGAATTTGTCTCACTCTTAGCTTTCAAACGAGCTATGGCACGACAAAATCCGTCCACTGGAAGCCAAAATCGAAGCGAGCTGTCCAGAGGGGGGGGACGTCAGCGAAAATTTTTTCTCTCCGATTGCGTTCAAATTCACCATACCGATGCAGAATTTCACGCTGAATCCGAATCTGGCCTCCGTTTTCCCATCCGATGGTTCGTTTGGGCGCTACAGACCAAAACGTCCCAAATTCTAACTCTCGTTTTTCGAAAAATGTTGAAAATTTTTTCTCGCCGATTGCCTTGAAACTCACCATACAGATAGAGAATTTCACGCTGATTCCAAATCTGAAATCCGTTTTCCAATCCGATGCTTCGTTTTGAAGCTACAGCCCAAAACGTCCCAAATTCTAACTCTGTCGTTTTTCGCCAATCTCCCAAAATCTTAAATGGCGTCTCACATCTAAACGAAGACAGATATGAACAAGCCGATTCTTTCAGTGAATTTGTCTCACTCTTAGCTTTCAAACGAGCTATGGCACGACAAAATCCGTCCACTAGAAGCCAAGATCGAAGCGAGCTGTCCAGAGGGGGGGGGACGTCAGCGAAAATTTTTTCTCTCCGATTGCGTTCAAATTCACCATATCGATGCAGAATTTCACGCTGAATCCGAATCTGGCCTCCGTTTTCCTATCCGATGGTTCGTTTGGGCGCTACAGACCAAAACGTCCCAAATTCTAACTCTCGTTTTTCGAAAAATGTTGAAAATTTTTTCTCGCCGATTGCCTTGAAACTCACCATACAGATAGAGAATTTCACGCTGATTCCAAATCTGAAATCCGTTTTCCAATCCGATGCTTCGTTTTGAAGCTACAGCCCAAAACGTCCCAAATTCTAACTCTGTCGTTTTTCGCCAATCTCCCAAAATCTTAAATGGCGTCTCACATCTAAACGAAGACAGATATGAACAAGCCGATTCTTTCAGTGAATTTGTCTCACTCTTAGCTTTCAAACGAGCTATGGCACGACAAAATCCGTCCACTGGAAGCCAAAATCGAAGCGAGCTGTCCAGAGGGGGGGGGACGTCAGCGAAAATTTTTCTCTCCGATTGCGTTCAAATTCACCATATCGATGCAGAATTTCACGCTGAATCCGAATCTGGCCTCCGTTTTCCCATCCGATGCTTCGTTTGGGCGCTACAGACCAAAACGTCCCAAATTCTAACTCTGTCGTTTTTCGAAAAATGTTGAAAATTTTTTCTCGCCGATTGCCTTGAAACTCACCATACAGATAGAGAATTTCACGCTGATTCCAAATCTGAAATCCGTTTTCCAATCCGATGCTTCGTTTTGAAGCTACAGCCCAAAACGTCCCAAATTCTAACTCTGTCGTTTTTCGCCAATCTCCCAAAATCTTAAATGGCGTCTCACATCTAAACGAAGACAGATATGAACAAGCCGATTCTTTCAGTGAATTTGTCTCACTCTTAGCTTTCAAACGAGCTATGGCACGACAAAATCCGTCCACTGGAAGCCAAAATCGAAGCGAGCTGTCCAGAGGGGGGGGACGTCAGCGAAAATTTTTTCTCTCCGATTGCGTTCAAATTCACCATACCGATGCAGAATTTCACGCTGAATCCGAATCTGGCCTCCGTTTTCCCATCCGATGGTTCGTTTGGGCGCTACAGACCAAAACGTCCCAAATTCTAACTCTCGTTTTTCGAAAAATGTTGAAAATTTTTTCTCGCCGATTGCCTTGAAACTCACCATACAGATAGAGAATTTCACGCTGATTCCAAATCTGAAATCCGTTTTCCAATCCGATGCTTCGTTTTGAAGCTACAGCCCAAAACGTCCCAAATTCTAACTCTGTCGTTTTTCGCCAATCTCCCAAAATCTTAAATGGCGTCTCACATCTAAACGAAGACAGATATGAACAAGCCGATTCTTTCAGTGAATTTGTCTCACTCTTAGCTTTCAAACGAGCTATTGCACGACAAAATCCGTCCACTGGAAGCCAAAATCGAAGCGAGCTGTCCAGAGGGGGGGGGACGTCAGCGAAAATTTTTTCTCTCCGATTGCGTTCAAATTCACCATACCGATGCAGAATTTCACGCTGAATCCGAATCTGGCCTCCGTTTTCCTATCCGATGGTTCGTTTGGGCGCTACAGACCAAAACGTCCCAAATTCTAACTCTGTCGTTTTTCGAAAAATGTTGAAAATTTTTTCTCGCCGATTGCCTTGAAACTCACCATACAGATAGAGAATTTCACGCTGATTCCAAATCTGAAATCCGTTTTCCAATCCGATGCTTCGTTTTGAAGCTACAGCCCAAAACGTCCCAAATTCTAACTCTGTCGTTTTTCGCCAATCTCCCAAAATCTTAAATGGCGTCTCACATCTAAACGAAGACAGATATGAACAAGCCGATTCTTTCAGTGAATTTGTCTCACTCTTAGCTTTCAAACGAGCTATTGCACGACAAAATCCGTCCACTGGAAGCCAAAATCGAAGCTAGCTGTCCAGAGGGGGGGGGACGTCAGCGAAAATTTTTTCTCTCCGATTGCGTTCAAATTCACCATATCGATGCAGAATTTCACGCTGAATCCGAATCTGGCCTCCGTTTTCCTATCCGATGGTTCGTTTGGGCGCTACAGACCAAAACGTCCCAAATTCTAACTCTCGTTTTTCGAAAAATGTTGAAAATTTTTTCTCGCCGATTGCCTTGAAACTCACCATACAGATAGAGAATTTCACGCTGATTCCAAATCTGAAATCCGTTTTCCCATCCGATGCTTCGTTTTGAAGCTACAGCCCAAAACGTCCCAAATTCTAACTCTGTCGTTTTTCGCCAATCTCCCAAAATCTTAAATGGCGTCTCACATCTAAACGAAGACAGATATGAACAAGCCGATTCTTTCAGTGAATTTGTCTCACTCTTAGCTTTCAAACGAGCTATTGCACGACAAAATCCGTCCACTGGAAGCCAAAATCGAAGCTAGCTGTCCAGAGGGGGGGGACGTCAGCGAAAATTTTTTCTCTCCGATTGCGTTCAAATTCACCATACCGATGCAGAATTTCACGCTGAATCCGAATCTGGCCTCCGTTTTCCTATCCGATGGTTCGTTTGGGCGCTACAGACCAAAACGTCCCAAATTCTAACTCTCGTTTTTCGAAAAATGTTGAAAATTTTTTCTCGCCGATTGCCTTGAAACTCACCATACAGATAGAGAATTTCACGCTGATTCCAAATCTGAAATCCGTTTTCCAATCCGATGCTTCGTTTTGAAGCTACAGCCCAAAACGTCCCAAATTCTAACTCTGTCGTTTTTCGCCAATCTCCCAAAATCTTAAATGGCGTCTCACATCTAAACGAAGACAGATATGAACAAGCCGATTCTTTCAGTGAATTTGTCTCACTCTTAGCTTTCAAACGAGCTATTGCACGACAAAATCCGTCCACTGGAAGCCAAAATCGAAGCTAGCTGTCCAGAGGGGGGGGGACGTCAGCGAAAATTTTTTCTCTCCGATTGCGTTCAAATTCACCATATCGATGCAGAATTTCACGCTGAATCCGAATCTGGCCTCCGTTTTCCTATCCGATGGTTCGTTTGGGCGCTACAGACCAAAACGTCCCAAATTCTAACTCTCGTTTTTCGAAAAATGTTGAAAATTTTTTCTCGCCGATTGCCTTGAAACTCACCATACAGATAGAGAATTTCACGCTGATTCCAAATCTGAAATCCGTTTTCCAATCCGATGCTTCGTTTTGAAGCTACAGCCCAAAACGTCCCAAATTCTAACTCTGTCGTTTTTCGCCAATCTCCCAAAATCTTAAATGGCGTCTCACATCTAAACGAAGACAGATATGAACAAGCCGATTCTTTCAGTGAATTTGTCTCACTCTTAGCTTTCAAACGAGCTATTGCACGACAAAATCCGTCCACTGGAAGCCAAAATCGAAGCTAGCTGTCCAGAGGGGGGGGACGTCAGCGAAAATTTTTTCTCTCCGATTGCGTTCAAATTCACCATATCGATGCAGAATTTCACGCTGAATCCGAATCTGGCCTCCGTTTTCCTATCCGATGGTTCGTTTGGGCGCTACAGACCAAAACGTCCCAAATTCTAACTCTCGTTTTTCGAAAAATGTTGAAAATTTTTTCTCGCCGATTGCCTTGAAACTCACCATACAGATAGAGAATTTCACGCTGATTCCAAATCTGAAATCCGTTTTCCCATCCGATGCTTCGTTTTGAAGCTACAGCCCAAAACGTCCCAAATTCTAACTCTGTCGTTTTTCGCCAATCTCCCAAAATCTTAAATGGCGTCTCACATCTAAACGAAGACAGATATGAACAAGCCGATTCTTTCAGTGAATTTGTCTCACTCTTAGCTTTCAAACGAGCTATTGCACGACAAAATCCGTCCACTGGAAGCCAAAATCGAAGCTAGCTGTCCAGAGGGGGGGGACGTCAGCGAAAATTTTTTCTCTCCGATTGCGTTCAAATTCACCATATCGATGCAGAATTTCACGCTGAATCCGAATCTGGCCTCCGTTTTCCTATCCGATGGTTCGTTTGGGCGCTACAGACCAAAACGTCCCAAATTCTAACTCTCGTTTTTCGAAAAATGTTGAAAATTTTTTCTCGCCGATTGCCTTGAAACTCACCATACAGATAGAGAATTTCACGCTGATTCCAAATCTGAAATCCGTTTTCCCATCCGATGCTTCGTTTTGAAGCTACAGCCCAAAACGTCCCAAATTCTAACTCTGTCGTTTTTCGCCAATCTCCCAAAATCTTAAATGGCGTCTCACATCTAAACGAAGACAGATATGAACAAGCCGATTCTTTCAGTGAATTTGTCTCACTCTTAGCTTTCAAACGAGCTATTGCACGACAAAATCCGTCCACTGGAAGCCAAAATCGAAGCTAGCTGTCCAGAGGGGGGGGGACGTCAGCGAAAATTTTTTCTCTCCGATTGCGTTCAAATTCACCATATCGATGCAGAATTTCACGCTGAATCCGAATCTGGCCTCCGTTTTCCTATCCGATGGTTCGTTTGGGCGCTACAGACCAAAACGTCCCAAATTCTAACTCTCGTTTTTCGAAAAATGTTGAAAATTTTTTCTCGCCGATTGCCTTGAAACTCACCATACAGATAGAGAATTTCACGCTGATTCCAAATCTGAAATCCGTTTTCCCATCCGATGCTTCGTTTTGAAGCTACAGCCCAAAACGTCCCAAATTCTAACTCTGTCGTTTTTCGCCAATCTCCCAAAATCTTAAATGGCGTCTCACATCTAAACGAAGACAGATATGAACAAGCCGATTCTTTCAGTGAATTTGTCTCACTCTTAGCTTTCAAACGAGCTATTGCACGACAAAATCCGTCCACTGGAAGCCAAAATCGAAGCTAGCTGTCCAGAGGGGGGGGGACGTCAGCGAAAATTTTTTCTCTCCGATTGCGTTCAAATTCACCATATCGATGCAGAATTTCACGCTGAATCCGAATCTGGCCTCCGTTTTCCTATCCGATGGTTCGTTTGGGCGCTACAGACCAAAACGTCCCAAATTCTAACTCTCGTTTTTCGAAAAATGTTGAAAATTTTTTCTCGCCGATTGCCTTGAAACTCACCATACAGATAGAGAATTTCACGCTGATTCCAAATCTGAAATCCGTTTTCCAATCCGATGCTTCGTTTTGAAGCTACAGCCCAAAACGTCCCAAATTCTAACTCTGTCGTTTTTCGCCAATCTCCCAAAATCTTAAATGGCGTCTCACATCTAAACGAAGACAGATATGAACAAGCCGATTCTTTCAGTGAATTTGTCTCACTCTTAGCTTTCAAACGAGCTATTGCACGACAAAATCCGTCCACTGGAAGCCAAAATCGAAGCTAGCTGTCCAGAGGGGGGGGGACGTCAGCGAAAATTTTTTCTCTCCGATTGCGTTCAAATTCACCATATCGATGCAGAATTTCACGCTGAATCCGAATCTGGCCTCCGTTTTCCTATCCGATGGTTCGTTTGGGCGCTACAGACCAAAACGTCCCAAATTCTAACTCTCGTTTTTCGAAAAATGTTGAAAATTTTTTCTCGCCGATTGCCTTGAAACTCACCATACAGATAGAGAATTTCACGCTGATTCCAAATCTGAAATCCGTTTTCCAATCCGATGCTTCGTTTTGAAGCTACAGCCCAAAACGTCCCAAATTCTAACTCTGTCGTTTTTCGCCAATCTCCCAAAATCTTAAATGGCGTCTCACATCTAAACGAAGACAGATATGAACAAGCCGATTCTTTCAGTGAATTTGTCTCACTCTTAGCTTTCAAACGAGCTATTGCACGACAAAATCCGTCCACTGGAAGCCAAAATCGAAGCTAGCTGTCCAGAGGGGGGGGGACGTCAGCGAAAATTTTTTCTCTCCGATTGCGTTCAAATTCACCATACCGATGCAGAATTTCACGCTGAATCCGAATCTGGCCTCCGTTTTCCTATCCGATGGTTCGTTTGGGCGCTACAGACCAAAACGTCCCAAATTCTAACTCTCGTTTTTCGAAAAATGTTGAAAATTTTTTCTCGCCGATTGCCTTGAAACTCACCATACAGATAGAGAATTTCACGCTGATTCCAAATCTGAAATCCGTTTTCCAATCCGATGCTTCGTTTTGAAGCTACAGCCCAAAACGTCCCAAATTCTAACTCTGTCGTTTTTCGCCAATCTCCCAAAATCTTAAATGGCGTCTCACATCTAAACGAAGACAGATATGAACAAGCCGATTCTTTCAGTGAATTTGTCTCACTCTTAGCTTTCAAACGAGCTATTGCACGACAAAATCCGTCCACTGGAAGCCAAAATCGAAGCTAGCTGTCCAGAGGGGGGGGACGTCAGCGAAAATTTTTTCTCTCCGATTGCGTTCAAATTCACCATATCGATGCAGAATTTCACGCTGAATCCGAATCTGGCCTCCGTTTTCCTATCCGATGGTTCGTTTGGGCGCTACAGACCAAAACGTCCCAAATTCTAACTCTCGTTTTTCGAAAAATGTTGAAAATTTTTTCTCGCCGATTGCCTTGAAACTCACCATACAGATAGAGAATTTCACGCTGATTCCAAATCTGAAATCCGTTTTCCAATCCGATGCTTCGTTTTGAAGCTACAGCCCAAAACGTCCCAAATTCTAACTCTGTCGTTTTTCGCCAATCTCCCAAAATCTTAAATGGCGTCTCACATCTAAACGAAGACAGATATGAACAAGCCGATTCTTTCAGTGAATTTGTCTCACTCTTAGCTTTCAAACGAGCTATTGCACGACAAAATCCGTCCACTGGAAGCCAAAATCGAAGCTAGCTGTCCAGAGGGGGGGGGACGTCAGCGAAAATTTTTTCTCTCCGATTGCGTTCAAATTCACCATATCGATGCAGAATTTCACGCTGAATCCGAATCTGGCCTCCGTTTTCCTATCCGATGGTTCGTTTGGGCGCTACAGACCAAAACGTCCCAAATTCTAACTCTCGTTTTTCGAAAAATGTTGAAAATTTTTTCTCGCCGATTGCCTTGAAACTCACCATACAGATAGAGAATTTCACGCTGATTCCAAATCTGAAATCCGTTTTCCAATCCGATGCTTCGTTTTGAAGCTACAGCCCAAAACGTCCCAAATTCTAACTCTGTCGTTTTTCGCCAATCTCCCAAAATCTTAAATGGCGTCTCACATCTAAACGAAGACAGATATGAACAAGCCGATTCTTTCAGTGAATTTGTCTCACTCTTAGCTTTCAAACGAGCTATTGCACGACAAAATCCGTCCACTGGAAGCCAAAATCGAAGCTAGCTGTCCAGAGGGGGGGGGACGTCAGCGAAAATTTTTTCTCTCCGATTGCGTTCAAATTCACCATACCGATGCAGAATTTCACGCTGAATCCGAATCTGGCCTCCGTTTTCCTATCCGATGGTTCGTTTGGGCGCTACAGACCAAAACGTCCCAAATTCTAACTCTCGTTTTTCGAAAAATGTTGAAAATTTTTTCTCGCCGATTGCCTTGAAACTCACCATACAGATAGAGAATTTCACGCTGATTCCAAATCTGAAATCCGTTTTCCAATCCGATGCTTCGTTTTGAAGCTACAGCCCAAAACGTCCCAAATTCTAACTCTGTCGTTTTTCGCCAATCTCCCAAAATCTTAAATGGCGTCTCACATCTAAACGAAGACAGATATGAACAAGCCGATTCTTTCAGTGAATTTGTCTCACTCTTAGCTTTCAAACGAGCTATTGCACGACAAAATCCGTCCACTGGAAGCCAAAATCGAAGCTAGCTGTCCAGAGGGGGGGGACGTCAGCGAAAATTTTTTCTCTCCGATTGCGTTCAAATTCACCATACCGATGCAGAATTTCACGCTGAATCCGAATCTGGCCTCCGTTTTCCTATCCGATGGTTCGTTTGGGCGCTACAGACCAAAACGTCCCAAATTCTAACTCTCGTTTTTCGAAAAATGTTGAAAATTTTTTCTCGCCGATTGCCTTGAAACTCACCATACAGATAGAGAATTTCACGCTGATTCCAAATCTGAAATCCGTTTTCCAATCCGATGCTTCGTTTTGAAGCTACAGCCCAAAACGTCCCAAATTCTAACTCTGTCGTTTTTCGCCAATCTCCCAAAATCTTAAATGGCGTCTCACATCTAAACGAAGACAGATATGAACAAGCCGATTCTTTCAGTGAATTTGTCTCACTCTTAGCTTTCAAACGAGCTATTGCACGACAAAATCCGTCCACTGGAAGCCAAAATCGAAGCTAGCTGTCCAGAGGGGGGGGACGTCAGCGAAAATTTTTTCTCTCCGATTGCGTTCAAATTCACCATATCGATGCAGAATTTCACGCTGAATCCGAATCTGGCCTCCGTTTTCCTATCCGATGGTTCGTTTGGGCGCTACAGACCAAAACGTCCCAAATTCTAACTCTCGTTTTTCGAAAAATGTTGAAAATTTTTTCTCGCCGATTGCCTTGAAACTCACCATACAGATAGAGAATTTCACGCTGATTCCAAATCTGAAATCCGTTTTCCCATCCGATGCTTCGTTTTGAAGCTACAGCCCAAAACGTCCCAAATTCTAACTCTGTCGTTTTTCGCCAATCTCCCAAAATCTTAAATGGCGTCTCACATCTAAACGAAGACAGATATGAACAAGCCGATTCTTTCAGTGAATTTGTCTCACTCTTAGCTTTCAAACGAGCTATTGCACGACAAAATCCGTCCACTGGAAGCCAAAATCGAAGCTAGCTGTCCAGAGGGGGGGGACGTCAGCGAAAATTTTTTCTCTCCGATTGCGTTCAAATTCACCATACCGATGCAGAATTTCACGCTGAATCCGAATCTGGCCTCCGTTTTCCTATCCGATGGTTCGTTTGGGCGCTACAGACCAAAACGTCCCAAATTCTAACTCTCGTTTTTCGAAAAATGTTGAAAATTTTTTCTCGCCGATTGCCTTGAAACTCACCATACAGATAGAGAATTTCACGCTGATTCCAAATCTGAAATCCGTTTTCCAATCCGATGCTTCGTTTTGAAGCTACAGCCCAAAACGTCCCAAATTCTAACTCTGTCGTTTTTCGCCAATCTCCCAAAATCTTAAATGGCGTCTCACATCTAAACGAAGACAGATATGAACAAGCCGATTCTTTCAGTGAATTTGTCTCACTCTTAGCTTTCAAACGAGCTATTGCACGACAAAATCCGTCCACTGGAAGCCAAAATCGAAGCTAGCTGTCCAGAGGGGGGGGGACGTCAGCGAAAATTTTTTCTCTCCGATTGCGTTCAAATTCACCATATCGATGCAGAATTTCACGCTGAATCCGAATCTGGCCTCCGTTTTCCTATCCGATGGTTCGTTTGGGCGCTACAGACCAAAACGTCCCAAATTCTAACTCTCGTTTTTCGAAAAATGTTGAAAATTTTTTCTCGCCGATTGCCTTGAAACTCACCATACAGATAGAGAATTTCACGCTGATTCCAAATCTGAAATCCGTTTTCCCATCCGATGCTTCGTTTTGAAGCTACAGCCCAAAACGTCCCAAATTCTAACTCTGTCGTTTTTCGCCAATCTCCCAAAATCTTAAATGGCGTCTCACATCTAAACGAAGACAGATATGAACAAGCCGATTCTTTCAGTGAATTTGTCTCACTCTTAGCTTTCAAACGAGCTATTGCACGACAAAATCCGTCCACTGGAAGCCAAAATCGAAGCTAGCTGTCCAGAGGGGGGGACGTCAGCGAAAATTTTTTCTCTCCGATTGCGTTCAAATTCACCATACCGATGCAGAATTTCACGCTGAATCCGAATCTGGCCTCCGTTTTCCTATCCGATGGTTCGTTTGGGCGCTACAGACCAAAACGTCCCAAATTCTAACTCTCGTTTTTCGAAAAATGTTGAAAATTTTTTCTCGCCGATTGCCTTGAAACTCACCATACAGATAGAGAATTTCACGCTGATTCCAAATCTGAAATCCGTTTTCCCATCCGATGCTTCGTTTTGAAGCTACAGCCCAAAACGTCCCAAATTCTAACTCTGTCGTTTTTCGCCAATCTCCCAAAATCTTAAATGGCGTCTCACATCTAAACGAAGACAGATATGAACAAGCCGATTCTTTCAGTGAATTTGTCTCACTCTTAGCTTTCAAACGAGCTATTGCACGACAAAATCCGTCCACTGGAAGCCAAAATCGAAGCTAGCTGTCCAGAGGGGGGGGGGACGTCAGCGAAAATTTTTTCTCTCCGATTGCGTTCAAATTCACCATATCGATGCAGAATTTCACGCTGAATCCGAATCTGGCCTCCGTTTTCCTATCCGATGGTTCGTTTGGGCGCTACAGACCAAAACGTCCCAAATTCTAACTCTCGTTTTTCGAAAAATGTTGAAAATTTTTTCTCGCCGATTGCCTTGAAACTCACCATACAGATAGAGAATTTCACGCTGATTCCAAATCTGAAATCCGTTTTCCCATCCGATGCTTCGTTTTGAAGCTACAGCCCAAAACGTCCCAAATTCTAACTCTGTCGTTTTTCGCCAATCTCCCAAAATCTTAAATGGCGTCTCACATCTAAACGAAGACAGATATGAACAAGCCGATTCTTTCAGTGAATTTGTCTCACTCTTAGCTTTCAAACGAGCTATTGCACGACAAAATCCGTCCACTGGAAGCCAAAATCGAAGCTAGCTGTCCAGAGGGGGGGGACGTCAGCGAAAATTTTTTCTCTCCGATTGCGTTCAAATTCACCATACCGATGCAGAATTTCACGCTGAATCCGAATCTGGCCTCCGTTTTCCTATCCGATGGTTCGTTTGGGCGCTACAGACCAAAACGTCCCAAATTCTAACTCTCGTTTTTCGAAAAATGTTGAAAATTTTTTCTCGCCGATTGCCTTGAAACTCACCATACAGATAGAGAATTTCACGCTGATTCCAAATCTGAAATCCGTTTTCCAATCCGATGCTTCGTTTTGAAGCTACAGCCCAAAACGTCCCAAATTCTAACTCTGTCGTTTTTCGCCAATCTCCCAAAATCTTAAATGGCGTCTCACATCTAAACGAAGACAGATATGAACAAGCCGATTCTTTCAGTGAATTTGTCTCACTCTTAGCTTTCAAACGAGCTATTGCACGACAAAATCCGTCCACTGGAAGCCAAAATCGAAGCTAGCTGTCCAGAGGGGGGGGGACGTCAGCGAAAATTTTTTCTCTCCGATTGCGTTCAAATTCACCATATCGATGCAGAATTTCACGCTGAATCCGAATCTGGCCTCCGTTTTCCTATCCGATGGTTCGTTTGGGCGCTACAGACCAAAACGTCCCAAATTCTAACTCTCGTTTTTCGAAAAATGTTGAAAATTTTTTCTCGCCGATTGCCTTGAAACTCACCATACAGATAGAGAATTTCACGCTGATTCCAAATCTGAAATCCGTTTTCCCATCCGATGCTTCGTTTTGAAGCTACAGCCCAAAACGTCCCAAATTCTAACTCTGTCGTTTTTCGCCAATCTCCCAAAATCTTAAATGGCGTCTCACATCTAAACGAAGACAGATATGAACAAGCCGATTCTTTCAGTGAATTTGTCTCACTCTTAGCTTTCAAACGAGCTATTGCACGACAAAATCCGTCCACTGGAAGCCAAAATCGAAGCTAGCTGTCCAGAGGGGGGGGGACGTCAGCGAAAATTTTTTCTCTCCGATTGCGTTCAAATTCACCATACCGATGCAGAATTTCACGCTGAATCCGAATCTGGCCTCCGTTTTCCTATCCGATGGTTCGTTTGGGCGCTACAGACCAAAACGTCCCAAATTCTAACTCTCGTTTTTCGAAAAATGTTGAAAATTTTTTCTCGCCGATTGCCTTGAAACTCACCATACAGATAGAGAATTTCACGCTGATTCCAAATCTGAAATCCGTTTTCCAATCCGATGCTTCGTTTTGAAGCTACAGCCCAAAACGTCCCAAATTCTAACTCTGTCGTTTTTCGCCAATCTCCCAAAATCTTAAATGGCGTCTCACATCTAAACGAAGACAGATATGAACAAGCCGATTCTTTCAGTGAATTTGTCTCACTCTTAGCTTTCAGACGAGCTATTGCACGACAAAATCCGTCCACTGGAAGCCAAAATCGAAGCTAGCTGTCCAGAGGGGGGGGACGTCAGCGAAAATTTTTTCTCTCCGATTGCGTTCAAATTCACCATATCGATGCAGAATTTCACGCTGAATCCGAATCTGGCCTCCGTTTTCCTATCCGATGGTTCGTTTGGGCGCTACAGACCAAAACGTCCCAAATTCTAACTCTCGTTTTTCGAAAAATGTTGAAAATTTTTTCTCGCCGATTGCCTTGAAACTCACCATACAGATAGAGAATTTCACGCTGATTCCAAATCTGAAATCCGTTTTCCCATCCGATGCTTCGTTTTGAAGCTACAGCCCAAAACGTCCCAAATTCTAACTCTGTCGTTTTTCGCCAATCTCCCAAAATCTTAAATGGCGTCTCACATCTAAACGAAGACAGATATGAACAAGCCGATTCTTTCAGTGAATTTGTCTCACTCTTAGCTTTCAAACGAGCTATTGCACGACAAAATCCGTCCACTGGAAGCCAAAATCGAAGCTAGCTGTCCAGAGGGGGGGGGACGTCAGCGAAAATTTTTTCTCTCCGATTGCGTTCAAATTCACCATATCGATGCAGAATTTCACGCTGAATCCGAATCTGGCCTCCGTTTTCCTATCCGATGGTTCGTTTGGGCGCTACAGACCAAAACGTCCCAAATTCTAACTCTCGTTTTTCGAAAAATGTTGAAAATTTTTTCTCGCCGATTGCCTTGAAACTCACCATACAGATAGAGAATTTCACGCTGATTCCAAATCTGAAATCCGTTTTCCAATCCGATGTTTCGTTTTGAAGCTACAGCCCAAAACGTCCCAAATTCTAACTCTGTCGTTTTTCGCCAATCTCCCAAAATCTTAAATGGCGTCTCACATGTAAACGAAGACAGATATGAACAAGCCGATTCTTTCAGTGAATTTGTCTCACTCTTAGCTTTCAAACGAGCTATTGCACGACAAAATCCGTCCACTGGAAGCCAAAATCGAAGCGAGCTCTCCCGAGGGGGGGGGGACGTCAGCGAAACTTTTTCTCTCCGATGGACTTGAAACTCACCATACAGATAGAGAATTTCACGCTGATTCCAAATCTGAAATCCGTTTTCCCATCCGATGCTTCGTTTTGGCGCTACAGACCAAAACGTCCCAAATTTTAACTCTGCCAAAATTTTGAAGAAGCATTTTTTCTCGCCGATTGACTTCAAATTCACCATACCGATGCAGAATTTTACGCTGATCACGAATCTAAAGTCCGTTTCACCATTCCACCACGACAACCTAGACGGTCGCCCACGTCAACCTAGGCGGTCGGCCACGACAAACCACACGAGACCAACACACCCGAGTCTCACACTCTGTCGTTTTCGAGGGGGGGGGACGTCAGCGAACATTTTGTGAACGTGGACCAACCTGGCCGGCACACCACGACAGACCACAACCTCTGTCGTTCCAGAGGGGGGCGCGTGTTTGTATTGGACCCACCCCATTTCGGG
The DNA here is from genome assembly GCA_907163375.1 of Prostheceraeus crozeri. Taxonomy (NCBI): domain Eukaryota; kingdom Metazoa; phylum Platyhelminthes; order Polycladida; family Euryleptidae; genus Prostheceraeus; species Prostheceraeus crozeri. Next base: position 133,352 of record CAJQUW010008331.1, on the reverse strand, counting down.
GCGCGCTGTGTTTATTATGGACCTTTACTTACTACTCGCGAGCTTCTTGATCTGAATGTGGGAATTGAAGAGAGATCTGTAATTCGATTTCGTTTGAAGTAATCATAACTTCTGTTATACTGTGTATTGAATTTCCTCTTCGCGATTGCATCTTGTTTAAAACAAATCACACCCAAGCATGTGTAACTGAAGAGAAACACAGTCATTCTTAAGTGATAAAAGTTCATGACAGGACGTGTGATAACAGACATTCATTCTTGATATTTGAAGTAGATATCAAAATACAAGCAGAGGGAGTGCGGGCAGCGTCAGCACTAAACTTCTAGAGCGTCCCTTTCAATACAAGCAAGAAGAATTCACTGAATATCACACTATTCTCTATGCGTTGACAGATGTCGTTGGTCTGACTTTAGGAAATTTGATCGAATATGAAATCAACATCGGAATAAATTGAATTTGTTCAAGTAGTGATTTCTGTTGACTTATGTGAATTTCAGCAGAGGACTGAAAATCGATCTAAAACATATGCCATAAACTTAAAACAGTGATCTAATTCACAGTTGAGAAACCATAGCTAATGCGACGAAGTGGAGTGCATGTACATGCAATTCCTTCTTTTGTCGAAAGGCACTGACATCATCAAGGATTAAAATATAGGTCTGCATCTTATCAGTGAAGCCAGTGCCTGTTTACATGCTTTGTGCGAAAAAGCGGTTCGTCTGCTATACACGAGTCTCTTCTGCGGTTCATATAGTAAGACTGACTAGTATTAAGTACTTCATGTCTGCGTTCTTCTACACGCTACTAAGTCTCGCTGTCGAACTGAGTATAACATTGTTCCTATGCAAAACAATGACGTGGAATTATCTTCCATTAGGAGACATTTCCAACCTCTATGAAAGCAATTAGGATTCAATGCTTCAGGATTCTGAATTTCAACATTCTTTAGCTGTTGCAGTCTATTTTTCACTAAGCCTAGTTAATTGTGTTAGTCAAACAGGCTTATTTCTTTCAAATTCCAGGTCTTCACGCTTAGACAACTGTATCTCTTTCTAAATTTCATCTGATCAAAGACGATCTTGGTGCGCATTACCAACTACATGCAATTCTCTCTTATTGTGATAAATATAAGAGTCACTAATAATTGAGTTGATGAAGCTGTCGCCATAAACGAACTCCGCGGATCCTATGAGTAAATTCCCCATTCTCAAATCTCAATTTCAAAGAAATTACATTTTTCGGATTATTTTGCATCAAAACTGCTTGCTATCAACACAAAGCGTTTTGTGGTAAAACAGATTCATTTTCAGAACGATGGTGCAGGAAGACGAATCTGTTCATCGCTTCCCCTTAAGGTTGATAACCCTAATCTGGAGAAGGTTGCTTGTGCAGGGGGACTAGCTTACATTCCACTAGCTTACTTACATTCAGCATATTAGTCTCAAATCAAAAGATTTAATGAAGCGCTATAGAAAATCAAAACATTTTAAATTCAGTGGATAGAAATCGACAAAACGTAGATGGTCTTCTTTATTAAACTGATCAACTTGTCAAGTCAATTAACTAGCGCAAAAGAACATAGGTAATATGGCCTAAATTTTAAAACGAATGAATGATTGCATAATTGTAACGCAATATGTGTGGCATGCGCATGTTAACAGCATCATGTGCACTGCAAGATTTATAAACACAATTATCATTAACTTTTTCTAAATTTCTAAACTTGCACTAGCATTATAATAAATGCACGCTGTAGGTTGATATGCTGTAACGACTTTTCAAGTAAGCTTTAGACAGTTTCTCATGAAATTCTTTAAAAACATTCCGGCTACATTCGGGTTGAAGTTGGATTCGGGACTTCTAGTGTCCTCTGGAACTCCTTGGAACGGGTTCGGGCTGAAGTTGGTTGGGTCGATCTGGAGTTGTGACGTTGTAGAAAGACATGGACTAGGCCTGTTGATGATCCCTGATATTGGATAAAATGGCGGTGATGTACACAAGTCTTTCTATTTTTCAACTCAGGGTGCTACAACATTCGATCATTGCGCTTTCAAAACAGGTTTCTGATGTACTTTAGCTACTTTTTCTTGCTTTGTACGTTTATATAGGCCCTGTCTGACTTTGTAGACAGGAAACAAATCTATGAGAAAGATATCGAAGACTGTATGACTTGGAGAAGACAGCTATCAAAGGAAACTGTCCAAACCAGCAATCAGTGGAAAACGATTATCCATGACTCACGCTTTTCACTACAACGAAAGAGATATTCATTCTCAACAACCTTGAGTGACCAGACTGAGAGTTAGCATTTACTTTCACATTATTTAATCAACCAATACCACAAAAGAATGTCGATGACTATGATTTCACAGCTCCGTAGAATCTTTGCACGCAATATTTATCGCTTTGTTTCAGATACAATCACACACTACTTGCACAGAAACGGCAAAAAGGACAACGGAGAAAGAATCGGGCCAAGATGTGCAAAACGTCGCCCTGTGTGTTTTCTAAAATAGACACTGTAATCGAAGAAATTTTTCTGATTCCGAAGTACAACGGAGAAATGATGATAGTTTCCGTAAGGTGGTCTTATCAGTACACTTACATTTCATCTTTCAACGTCATAATACATCGTTTACTGACCATAACGGAATTTTGCATTGCGTTTGCACTCATTCCGCTTTTTGATTAACTGCGTTGTAATTATCTTCAAAGCATTGGCGGAAACGACGTATTTTCTATTTCTCAGTTTCAAATAAATTTAAAGAAGCTAATATGCGCGTGTACATCAGCATATGAAATTTCTTGTAGTTATTACCATGCTGACAGTGAATGAAATGGGATAGATGATAGATCACATTGTCATGCAATACATAACTAACGGACAAAATACACGGAGAGCCGGTCATTGCTACGGAATATTGAAAATATCTCTCAATCATTGTCAATTTGATTACAGCAAATAAATGGAATCATCTCAAGAAGTCGAAACATCCCAAGTAGTGTGCAAACATTGTGTGCAGGAAGTCAAGAGTGGTGAGATGCAGTTGAATTGTGACAAATGTGCTGAATTTTATCACATCCATTGTGTGTACCTACCCGACTATGAAATTTTAAAGTATTTCAAACACAGCAAGAGAAAGTTCATCTGTAAAAGCTGTATTTCATTGTTATTTCCTGCCGAATTACAAAACATAACACACATCACAGCACAGAACAAACCCACTGCACAAAATATCAGAAATGGAAGAAGAAATGAAGAAGCAAGCGAAAACGAGGGAAGATCTTTTGACAACAATAAACAGCTATCAATTGCAAACGGACGATGACAAGGAGAAAATCAGGAAATTAGACGAAAAAATAAGAAAATGCGAGCGAGAGCTAACTGAACAGTACGAAGAAATCGAACACCTGAACAGCAAAATAAGACAACACGAAGATCAAAACAACGATGACTCAGACGATGAAAGTGAAGATGACATTATTCAGACTGATATCCTAAGAAAGCTAAACAACATCAGTGAAAAGATTAAAAAGATTGAAATCAAACAAGAACAACAACAGCAGCAACAGCAATTACTACAGCAATAGCAGCAACAACAACAACAACGAAATGACAACAGAGAAGAATACTACCAGCGAACATGGAGAAGACCGAATGTAAACTGCCACTACTGCGGAAGATGGACACTACAGCTCCCAATGTTATTTCAGAAGACCAAGATACGACAACAACAACAATTACAACTACTACAGAAGAAACAACTACAGAAAATACCAACCAAGAAGAGACGACGAGATATAAGAAAAGAAAGAGCGAAGATATGAGCATCAAGAGAGAAGAGAGAATGAACCACAACTTCAACAAAGACAAGATGAAGAACGATTCAGAGTAAGAAGAGGCACCGAAGACTACCCACGTTACTACCCTATCAACTCACCAAGCGCACCACCACCAGTACGACCACTACACACAAACTACAGAACAGAAAACAGAGACACTCATCACACTCCAAACACCAGGCGCTATGTTTAACATGGAATCGGAAGAAGAGGCTAGTGAGGACATAAATGATAATACTTGTTTGAATGCGATAGCGAAAATGAAATTTTATTATGTCAATATTAATGGCCTTAATGATGGAAAATTTTATGACACAAATCTTTTGAATGATATGAGAGGCAAATTATATATGCTTTACTGAAACACACTTAAAAAGCAACGTAGATCTACCTGCCATACCTAATTATAATGCCTTTCATACAACGTACGAGAACAAGACGAAAGGTAGAAATATAAAAGGAGTATCTGTTTATGAAAATCTATCTAATGATAATAGAACTGAATACACATAGTGAGGAAGGAATCGTGCTGATTCTCAAATTGGCAAATAGTAAATGGGCAGATTTAGATGAGATATTCCTCATGATATCATACAGAGAAAGCAGAGAATCTAATTATAAAGATAACGAATATTTTGAGAAAATCAAGCGATATATAATAAAGCATAATATGCAGCATATAATAATGATTGGTGACCTAAATGGAAGAATCTCTAATGAAAGTGACAATAAAAACAGTGACCTGCCGCATAGAATTTCTGAAGATAAAACTATAAACACTAATGGTCGTGAAATAATTTCATTTTGTAATGAAACATCTTTGATAATTGCAAATGGAAGATTTGAGACTTCAGACATTATCGGAAAATGTACTTTTAATAGAATGCAACATAATGAAATTCGAAAATCTGTAGTCGATTATCTTATCCTATCTAAATCATTACTGAATAAACTAAAACATTTTGAAGTCCATGAGCCTGTATTATACACTGATCATTCGCCATTAACATTTGAGATTGAAATGAATACGAAAACTCCAGTTAGGCTAAATACGAAATGCCATCAGGCATTGAAGATAAAAGCAACAAGACCATTCAAATGGACTGATACAAATAAAAACAATTTCAACTCGTGTAAATTTGTTGAAGATTGTGCAATTCTCAGGAATAGTATTAAGTCAACACTATTGTCAGCAACAAATATTTATGATGAACTATACAAAAATAAAACAAAAGCTTTTGAAAATAAATGCGTATGTGATAATAAGCGCATCTACACGGATGAATTTAGAAAACTACGAAGAAATTATAGAAGAATAGTAGCGGAATATAAAACTGATCAATCAAATGAAAACCTGATGAATTTAATGACACAAAGAAAAATTTTAAATAAAAAAAAATAGAAAAGAAAAACGGTACCTAAGAAAGATCAAATATAATGAACTTCAAACCACAAAGCAAAATAGTCATCACAAACTGTATTGGAAAATACTCAACCCAAAGCAAACTAAGACTCACATAGAAAATAACCTAACTGCAGAACATTTCAAGACTGTTATGATAGAAAATGATGCTACGAACAGCAACATCCATCCTACCAGGATTTTGACTCTGAGAACAAATTCACCAACAGAGCTATTAGATACTAAATTCACATATAACGAAATTGAAACAAATAAAAAAAGCTCAAAAAACTTTAAATCAAGTGGACCAGATGGCTTTGTATATGAAATGTTGAAAGAAAATGCAACAGAAACGTAGACATCCTTCAAGAAATGTTTGATAAAATTTGAACTTATAATGAAATACCATGGAAGCGAAACTGGATTATTCCTATATATAAGAAAGGAGAAAAGGCAAACACAACCTCGTATCGCTGCATCACCTTATCCTCATGTTTAGAAAAACTTTTTACAAAGATTTTAAATGAAAGACTGAATACATGGTTGGATAATAATCAAATTATTCACCCATGTCAAACGGGATTTAGAAAAGGTAATTCAACATTGGATAATTTATTTATACTGAAAGAATCGATTCAAATATATAATAACAAAAAGATGTCTCTATATATACTCAGTGACAAAAAGAATGAAACAAGTCCTGATATGAATACTTATGACTTAAACTTGGTTGTACTGTACGTTTGTTTGTTGTTTGTAAAAGGAGAACTCGAATGCTTTACTCAAAAACATTTAATTTGATACTCATGATTTTATCAACTTAAGTTAGAAACGGGTGTGACCACCGCGAGCATCCAAACAGGCATCGATGCGTGAGGGCATGGATGAGCACAGTCGCTGGATGAATGCCAGGTCTAAGAGGTTCCACTGCTCGATCAGTCTGTCGGCCAACATCTTCAAAGACACTGGTGGGTGGTTGTACCTCTCCCTCACTCTGCGACCAAGTTCATCCCAGCAGTGCTCGATGGGGGAGAGGTCGTGAGGGCCATTCCAAGGTTGGGATTCCACTGCTTGCTATCCTGTTAGAGACCACTGAAGCGCGATGGGGCCTTGCGTTGTCATCCTGAAAAATCAATTGATTCGATGTCACTGCTGGAACCACGACCGGTGTCACGATCTCGTCGGCATATCGCTGTCCTGTCAATGTTCCGTTCACTACGATTGCTGGTGTTTTTCCATTGTGCCAGATACCGGCCCAAACCATGACACTACCGCCGCCGTACCGGTCGTGTTCTTTGACGCAACATGGAGCAAATCGTTCACTTGGCAAGCGATGAACACGGATCCGACCATCGTTGAAATCGAGAGTAAACCTCGATTCATCAGTCCAGAGCACACGTTCCCACTGACTGTCACTCCAAGACTGATGACCTTGACACCACGTCACTCGTCTCCTTCGATGTTCCAGGCTCAGCGGAATTCTCACAGCGGGTCGTCGAGACTGTATACCAGTTTCTCGCAATCTTCGAACTAAGCGAAATAAGCGTGCATCTCTCCGCTTGGATGATACCCTTGGTCTTCCTAATCCTTTCTTCTTTTCCACATTTCCATCTGCTTTCCAACGACACCACCACCTCCATACAACGACCCTTGAAATTTTCGATTCTTTCGCAACAGTTGTAGAACTTTGCCCACAACGCATCATCCCAATTGCCATTCCTCTGGTAAAGTTATCGTGCGCCATTTCATAAGTCAAATCTGGTCAGCCGTAGGTGGTGATTCTGTTCAACATCTAGCTGTTACTGTGATCAATATCAAATTTTGAAATTTGATGGTCCTATATCATTTCCCTTATCATATGGAGTTCAATGGTGATACATAGAAAGCGAGATATCATCTCAAACCATAGAAAAAATGAAACAAATTTCCATTCAAGTCAATGATAGTTGGTTTCATTATTTATGTCAGTGAGTATATATGCTTTGTAGATTTGTCCAAGGTGTTCGATTCAATACCGAAGAAATTGCTGATCAACAAACTGAATTATGTTTTACCTGACAGCAAAATTTTAACCACGACAACTAATTCACTGACAGTAAAACAATTTCAAGTATTATATAAAGGAAAAGAGACAAATCCATTTCAATTACAAAATGGTATACCTCAAGGAGATAGTCTCTCTCCAACTCTATTTTGCATATATATGAATGACCTACTCATCAAAATAAATGTTGATAGTGATTTCACACGACCCATCAAGATAGGTAATATTCAAATCGCATGTCTTACGTACGCAGACGATATTCTCCTGTTGAGTGAAAGTGAGACAGGGTTGATGCATCAACTGAAATTAGTTGGAAACTTTTGTACAGAAAATGGATTAACAATTAATTTCGATAAAACAAAAGCAATGATATTTAACAAGTTTCATAGCAATGATAGCATCGAAATAAAAATTGATAATATGAAATACGATATGAACATAATTGATGAATTTAAATACCTTGGAATGTGGATATCTAAAAACAATAAAAAACATATTGAATACTTGGTAAAAAAAGGTAAACGTGCTTCATATGTGACTGAAAAGAAGTTAAGAGAATTTGGCCATGTAAATGGAAGTATAGTAGAGAACACTTTTGAAATGTTAACATTGTCTAAAATGAAATACTGTGCTGAATTTTGTTGTCACAGCAATCTAAATTGTATGAATAAGATTCAGTACCAGTTTTATAAGAATCACTATCATTTGGCAAAATCAACCCCAAACTATTGTTTGATCGGAGAATTCGGACTTTTTCCAATAGAATTCTATTTCTATAAGGCGGCGATCACTTTCTGGATAAAATTAATAAATAGCAAAGATATTTGGCTAGAGAAATATATACTGAAATTTATAACCATATGAATAACTCTCAATATTCCTACACATGGACAGCCAAAGTGAAGATGTTACTGAGAGAAGTCAACCTATTACACTTATGGCAAAATCAAAATGCTGTAGATAAAAAAATGATGGATAAATGTACACGTAGTACTCTGTTTGAATACTTTCGCACTCAATGGATCGATAGTGCCAAAGAGAGTAATACTGGCAGAAATTATTTGGAATTAGCAAGATTCGAAATGAATTTGAAGCCTTATCTAGATTTAGACGTACCAATGGAAATAAATACGTTGATAAAATATAGAGCTAATAGCCATGACCTTATGGTAAGGACGGGTAGATACAAAAGTAAGAAATTATATGATGAACGTTTATGCGAAACCTGTAACAATCAGAAAGTTGAAACAATATATCATTTCTTTGTTGAATGTCCTGCATATGACCAAATTAGAAAGAAATTTGCACCATTCTTGAGAAACATAAATTGTAAAGAAGAATTCTACTATAAAATAACTGCTCCCAGTACCGCCGAAATGAAAGGTATCTACAAATATCAAAATAATTCAAATAAATTTAGGAAGAAAGACAAATCATAATAAATTGTCAAGTACATGCAGCTTTAGATAAATCAGGTCACCAATCTCATTTAAATTAATAGCTTAATTCCATACCAAAGCAGTCGCATAGATTTCTATGAAAAATCAAGGTCTGCCTTGATATTTCATGCTCTTCATTGTTTGATTTCTATGCTGAGCCGTATTGAATAATACTGAGAATATCTACGAAACTTCTGACCCTACCCCTATCTTCTAACAATGGAAGTACCAACAAAAGCAAGCAAAATCGATTCGATGTCAAGAGTATTCATGCCGATTGATAAAGTAGATTGAAAACCAAATCTCTACCCAGTCAATACATGTAATTGCGTTGTAATTACCTTCAAAGCATTGGCGGAAACGACGTATTTTCTATTTCTCAGTTTCAAATAAATTTAAAGAAGCTAATATGCGCGTGTACATCAGCATATGAAATTTCTTGTAGTTATTACCATGCTGACAGTGAATGAAATGGGATAGATGATAGATCACATTGTCATGCAATACATAACTAACGGACAAAATACACGGAGAGCCGGTCATTGCTACGGAATATTGAAAATATCTCTCAATCATTGTCAATTTGATTACAGGTGAGTTGCTTGATAACTTCATTTTTATCTGATTAAATGCTTGCTACTGTATATCTGTCCTTGCATTATATATTGACCGGCTCTCCAAAACTTATTAATAAAACTTATGAACAAATTGTGGTTATTATATAAAACAAGAAATTAATCCAGAAAAGATACAAAATCACAGCTAAGATTTATTCATTCTTAAGAATACTAAGACGTGAGATAATGTTAATATTATTGAACATGCATGTTTTCCAATATACAGATAATTCTTGATCAATTTTGACATTTGAGTTGTAATGCATGTAATGATTTACGCATGGCCTTTTCTTCCGATCCGTATCATCATTTCACTTACTTGTACATCTCATCCGCCATCCATCATTCATTGTATATGGACATTTTTATCATTTCATCACTCATCACATCAATGTTATGTATATTTGTACTACATTTTCCAAGTTGGAAATAAACGTTTTGACTTTTGAAAAAGATTTGCGGCTGGTACGACTGAGCCTAGGATTCCAGGTTACGTAGACATGTGGCTCTACCAACTGAGCTACGACTGTTCAAAAAAATGAAAAAAAACATTCATACGATCGATTTTAGTTGGTGAGGTCAAGCCCTCGTCATCACACATCAATTACACACCAATTACAATCAGTGAGTAAATATTTCGTCTCAAAAGTGACTGTCGATATTAAGACCAATAGCGGGCTTCGATGTCCACCAAAGCAGCTGAAGACATCGTAAATGGAATTAGCAATGAATTAAATGAGATAAACGATAGATTCAAATTACCCTAACAAAGCTGACATTACAGGAGCGTGTTAATTACGGATGAACTATTTGAATCAGTGGTCGTAAGCGGAAAGTTTCCATTTTTCACGCAAAGAAGCAAAATTCACACAAGGGTTTATATGAACTCTGTACATTTACTTAAATATATAGGCCCGTGAAGATGTATGTAATACATCTTCGCATGGTTTCTAGAAAATGATGGTCTGACATCACTACTTCAAAATACGGAAAGCTTAGTGGGTGCTGATATAGTCCGACTTTTATATGGAGCACCGTGATCTTTCATCCCGGATGACCTTCCTGCCGACCTCCGAGACTCCACCACTGAACCGAAAGATCATTAGGCAAGCACTTAACCACAGTGCCACGAGGACCACTGGCGCATGGCCAGTAGTGATGGCTGCATGGCTAATGTCTAAAATAATCAAATCGCTAAAATACTGCCTTAGTTCATGTGGGTCAATTTACTTAAATAGGTGAGTCCCTAGAATAATTATTGAGTCTCTAGACTTTTACTGCATATGAGTGCACTGTGTAACTATATGCTGATTTAAACAACACACAGTGCATATTGCATTAACTGAAAATCATTGTGATATATAGGCTTATGTGCTTTTATGAATCACATTCACTTCAAGTAGACTAATGGCGACATCTCTAGATACGCATGTCGAATTTTTGGAGAATCATATATCCAAAAGTATTGAAATATGCGTCACATTAAATGTGATTTAAAATAGGATATATACATCTTTCGACATAAGAAATACCTTCGCCTGCTGTTTGTAACTACTTGCAACAGGCATTGGTATATCAGTCATGAAACCTAGATTGAAGATGTAAATAATCCTCTATTTTGCATGACACAATAAAAAAAGTCAACGGAAAAATATGCATTTCTTATCTTGTGATTTATAAAAATTAATTAAACATGGATAAGTATGTCTAGATATGATAGTTAACAAAATGAAAATTTTCAATTGATGGGGAGATAAAAAAACAATTAGTACTTCATAGAAACCTTGCAGAAGCAAAATTACCGAAGTCTTGAAATATGGATGTTGAAATCTTAGTACAAAGAGGAATATAGATGTATGCAAATCTGTCTACAAATTACATCTCGAGTGCAGTTAAAAGCATAATAAGTATATTTTTAGCACTTGCCCGGCACGTGATGAAAGGGATGAAGGAATTAGTATACAGCTCAAGATGTTTCAGGGAGCCTACCAGGAACAGAATAAACCTATGGAAATTTAGAGTTTTCAAAATAAATCAAAGCCGATCAATAAAACTATAACCACTGACCAGCTCACTGTCAAACAGTCCAATGAGGCAAATGTATATGTTACAGAAGGAACTTATCTTTACAATGCAAGTGAGTCATTTGGCTTCAATTCCATCAACTTTCATAACTGTTTTGGTAGCTATTTTAACTATGACTCAACATAAAAATCAGAATGCAAAACCCGCAAGTCAAAGGCGCTGAAAAAGACAAAGAGCGTGTGAGGCGCTCAAAATTTATAATTTCACTTTGTATGTTATGCCATATGAGATTTCCCCTAATAACATCGACTAATACAAAAAGTAATCTTCTGTAATTATACACCCCAACCCAACATCCCTCTTGTTTTTTATTACAGATTTGCATCAATTTCAGAAATTGCCAAATTCATCCCTAAATTTGGGGAAGCCCATATTTGTACGGAAAAGTAGACTGCCTGAGAAATGCTTCTACGTTGTCGACATGCACAAGATTGCATGTTTGATGAAGATCCCCAATCCTTTAAGAACCTTTAATAATTTTACTATTCATATTAAAACATTGAAAGAAAAAAGTGGCAAAAAATAAAAGAATAAATTCATGAGTTCGATCCATGACATGTCTGCTTTTTATACTTCTCAATAATTATACTTTTATACCACCCAATAGATATTTCAAAGAATGACTCAGATTAATTGATATTTTGATCACGTGATGGGCGATGCCCTTCAGCTCAATCGAGTCTCCACATAACAGAGCAGCTCCTATCGAAGGAAGATACAAATTCTTCACTTCATTTCAATACACATCCTGAACAGCACGAAGTATGCATTCTGGTTCCGACAGACGGATATTCTGATGCGAAACATCTTTCAGTTCCAAAGAATTTCCACAACCACATACCAATGCGACTCCTGGCACTAATCCCTGTAGTACACCTGTTTGAAGAACTAGATTTTCTCATTCCTATGAAACAAACATGAAAGCCTTCAATGGAGTTTATATACAAGCAAAATGAATCCTAATGATCTAAAACAACAGGAAAAAAGTGCTTTAATCATCCATGAAGTTCGCGCAGATTGGCACAGATTTTTCACGCAGTAGCTGAATTTTTTCACATTCACGCACTTCGTGAGCCCTGCGTGAATTCACGGAGCCGTACGACCAATGATTTGGATGGTTATTTTGGCTGCTATGATTGTCCACATCATTAATCTAAATTTTAAAAAAAATCATCTTCATAGAATTAAGAAGTAAAAGTGTGAAATGTTCACAGAAAAACGCGCAGGTTTTTTTCCTATTTTTACATATGATACTATTTTCTAGCGCAAATAATACAAATACACTGAAATTCATGCAATGTATAGAATTTAGGGGCGAAAACCAAAAACCAACTTGTTTTCTTTAGATTTTTGCTTCTCTTAAATCATCATCGTAGCTAACTACAGTCTTCTCTCAAAATAGACACATCAATCCAATTTACGTTCATACTTAGCTACGATGGTTTAAAGTCGCTGCAGACGGCAATTGACGATATCTTAGTAGGCCAACAACAAAATTGAACGAAAGATACTCCGAGTAAAACTTCTTTTCAGTCGAGTCATATTTGAAAACTAAAGCAGCCATTCACCAGCTTCTTCATTTCGATTAATTCGCCTTTTTCCAAACTCAGGATTATCTAAAGCTATTGCAAGTACAAGTAGACTGCAATCACTAGCTGAGACATTGTACTGTGCATTGTGAACAAGATGAATACAGTCAATGTTGCCATCTCTAATTCAATTTTTGACTGGAAATTCAACCTTATACTTTTGGCTATGCTACCTATGGTGGTGGGGGAATTTTTGAAATGTGAAGCTTGCTAATTGAAGCGGAGCCACTAGATTGATGAGTCGTCAGTCGTGTGAATTGCATCGCATAAATTAACCGAAGTGACTAATGACTTATGAAAACTATTGTTATCAAGCGCCGAAGTCTAGATTTTGTGAGAAAGACGTTTACTGCCTTCATAAGGTGCTGGAAAGCATATTCAAATTTCAGATTAATTTCCAAAGCACGTTTCCTGCTTGGAAGCTATTTTTCAAAACGAAAAAAAAAATGGCTGCACGAAGAAACGCGCTTCCAGCCTGAATGGAATTCGTAGAATTGAAATTTGTATTATACTGCACGTCTTCTTGACGAGAATGAATCCCTTTGTCATGATGCAAGAATCAGAATTCAATCGGGACAAAGATAATCGCAAGTTGCAACAACCAACACTCGTCTGCTGTTGTATTAATTTATGAACGCACTCAGAGAGAAACTGGGCTACCCTATCTGCCCCTCAATCTGCACACTATACGCACTGGCGGAATTGACATTATGACAACCCAGTTGCCAGAATCAGTGGCTCTTCCGTCTAACCTGCATGTACTTCGATGTCGCTGAACTGCTATGCTACGACACGTTTGGTGTTGTGTCGGGTTTTACTTTCATTCTTTGAGTAAGTTACATATCGAAATTCTGCAGCAATTGATGTTGAAGCTAGAAATGAAATAACATCCCCTCGAGTGCTACTATGTGACGTGAATTATAAAAATTGACTTCGTCTGTCATGGTAATGTCAAGGAAAAAATTATAAGATGATTTAATACTACCCAATCAAAAAAGCTATGGTGTTCCTTTTCCGATTTCTAAATTTCTGATCGGTAAAAGTAAATGGGAAAAACTTTTTTGCAATCCAATTAATTATCCATAATGTGAAAATATGTCAATATTTTTTGGTGTCGAAATTCAAATGCTATAGGCCTAGTATAAAAGTCACCACGACGGGACTTCGGCGTCCTCCGCCTTCTGAAGATTGCTGAATGTTATTGAATGAAAGATAGACACATTTAAATATCCAGAATTTTGCATTAGAAAATCTCTTAATGACATTGAAATGGACACAGAAAGATCTGTATCTAAGTTTAGTTCTCATTTTTCTAAAATAGCCCTTTTTGACAACTGAGATAACCTAACTCGCACCATAGTCTGTGCGGAATTAATATTTCAGAATCAAAATCCTCTGATGTTTTCGAGTACTAAAAAAAGAGAAAAATCCTGTGATCGGCTAACACATGTTCACATTGTTATCAACCTGTGACAAATCAGTGCCTTACTACCTAATTCCTACTATCAACGGTCGATGCAGTAGTCTTGTGGATGTTTCAGGGTGTTCTTACATGCCATATCATCGCGCTCCATCATTGCTGAGCTGACTCATCAATGCCTACGACTAATAAGAGCTAATCTGTTGAAACATGTCTTGTGATGGCGAAGAACCTTAAACGTCACTACTCCATCTCGACCACACGACCGAAAGATCACAAGGTCAATCATTTAACCACTGTGCTGCGGATCTTTCATTCTGAAATTCAATATCATATGATATTCATTTCATTTGAAAAATTTACTATTTTGAGTCATTCTCTGCAGCTTTTATCTCACTTTTTTGAGAGGTCATTTTCATCATTAGGTGTGATTGTGACTATAAATACCTCTCGCAAATATGTTTCGGTAAAGAGTCAAGATACAGGAAAATTTGCGAAATCAAACAGGCAAAAGTTGTGGACTTGACGTCCACATATCATTTGCAGGAAATCTGTTCTCAGCTCACTTACTTGAAAGAAAGATCGAAGCTTAATTTCAACAGCATCATTCGATAAACCAGACGAACTGTAATCACAGCCAAAGTTTTCGATCATATGTTCAGAGAAAAATCGTTGTAACAGATTCAATTGTTGAGTGCATCGCTTCGCAGCTTCTGCCAAAGCCATGGGAGGAATTACCGTCACAGACCGATCCATACTGGAAGAGATAATCGACATCATGTCAATGGATTTCTAACTGACTTAGCTTTGATCTATCTGATCAACTTTACCTTTATAATACTGAAGTACACAGACGGTGCACAATTTTCAATTACCTAAATTTTAAGCATTCTTCTCATTAAACTTTGACTTTACTTAAAATCAATTTGAGCTGCATTTCCATTTGTCATACCTTTAAACACGAACACAAGGTTCGCGTTGTCAAACTCAGATTTCCTGACTACCGGAAGCAGCAAAAGAGACAACACAAATTTCAAGATGAAATGAAAGCAAAAATTCGGCTAAGCAATATATGTAGGCCTACATATTTAAGCTACACAAGTGATTTAGTTTTTGTTTATCTGGTGGACAGATAAGTTAAATAATGGGAAATACGCATGTGCATGGGAGCCGGCATTCTATACTTCATCTTCATGATACAACAATTGTAGTCACTTCATGAACGAGCTTGTGCGTACAGTGTGTCCACTATATAATACACAAATAAATCAATCCATTGACTCGGTTGCAGTCTCATGAGTTATTCAAATCAAGCTTGTTAATAAAGTATAGCCTGCTTCTTAACTTATTCAGGTCTTAATGTGCGTCTTTTCTGTTGCTATCCAACATTGTCTAAAACATAGTTGGACCCGTTGTGCATCGGACCCAAGCCGAACCGCGGGTCCACCCGTTGGTCTGATGTATTACTGGTGCATGATCGCCTATATCAATATTCCAATGAATGCAGGGTGCATTGGCCTTATATCAGTGGTCAATAAGTCCATAAATAAGCGATTATTTCCATTTTTAACTCGAAGTGATTAACTATTCCTTCGCTGCTACAAGCTTATGCAATATTATTTTTAACTCACATCTCATATTCCCGTACGTTTCTCAAGTGAAGTTCCTGAGCAAAAAACGTGCAATGATTCTGAACTTACTTGAATATTATTTCTTGTCGGATAATGAGAATTAGTAATTAGAATGTTTGTCCAAAACAGATGAATACTGACATGTTTAGTGAAATGCATTTTCATTCTTTATTACGTGACCTGACTTTGTAGGTGGTTAAACCTTCGCCCAAGTAAGGTGTTTTGACAAACGTGCTCCACTGCCACATAATGGGCGATGGTTAAGAAATAAGAAAATCAAATCGTAAATTTGAGCACATTCCAAAGTCACCACACATCGCAGCAGCATGAGAATAGAGAACTGATTTAGGAGCGCATGGATCCATTTCGTGGCATCATTTTGGTTGAGCCATCGTGTGAGCAAAATCGGTAGAGAAGCTGGGCTAAAACTGCTGAGACCGGTTAATGCAATGAATGGTCATGACTACAGCTTGATGCTACTCATCTCGGCTTGGATTATCAAAGACCTGGTACTGAACCTAAAGTACTGGAGATTTTACAACGAAGGATAGAGGTTCGTTTATACTCAGGTGAGAGTGCCTATCTGTCCCTATTCATTGGATGACGCATTCATTGATCATTGCATCATCAACGCCCCATTCATGCTTTCATATATCCTAATTATTTTTGTTTATCTAGTAGCGAAAAGATCATTTACTATTTGGCGGGTATTAAGAGAGACATTGTCCTAAGAGCCAGGACCGACATCATCGTAGTCACATTATATTATTATGTTAAACCCACGAGTCGAACTACGAGTTTCAGGGTTCAGACCCGACCCACGCGTAGGGTCGGGTCTGTGCGGGTCTATCCGTGGGTCCTGGACCCTTGTCCACCTTTTTTCTAGAATAACGTTTTATACTACTTACATCAAGAGAGCCCATACGAAAATCTGTGGCTGAATAGCCTGTCTGAATAGGCTTATCAGTGTAAATGACTGTTATAACTGTTAATGACTGTTAATGACTAAATGACTGTTAATGCCTTGCTGCATAGGTGAATAAACGACTAACAATGACTTGTAGCCATCATATGGGGGTGGGCGGTGAAGAGTGAATACAGAGCGCTTAGCGTGGCTTACGGGAGATGAGAGAGCTCCCATTCTTAAGTCTTGATGTATGAGGCGAAGTTTGTGTAAAGGCGGATTACATATTTATCACACAGCGATTACATCTTTATGAGATTCGAGGATGAACAGGATCTGTTTACTTGTGGGAATCGAAAAGGCAAAGATTGATGTACAGGATTTGTTTACATGTGAGGATCGCAAAAAGCATACTGTATTTATTGATGGGATGAATTTAATGACAGGATCTGTTTACATGTGGGAAACGCAACAATTGAATGATGTCTGATTTATCTTTGTCACATATCTTTCAAGACATATCATTACCTATTCAGTATTTTGTCAGCCACTATGTGTGGGACCCCGCTCGTCTGGGTTTGAGTGTTCAGGTTAGGGGTCGAAACACAACTAGACGAGTACCTGCTGATGACTGACGGACTGCAGTATTGTTTTATATCCCTTAATCGGTAGCTGAAGTAGTGGTCGATGTATTGTAATTCAAATGAAGAAATGTGGAATTACATGAAGTACTATAGACGGATGAAGAAACTGGCGATAACAAATTCAAGTGAAGAAATAGTATTTTCCATGTGTAGTCTTAGGTATAGTGTGTATAGTTTCATTGCTTTCGGTGTAGTAGAGTGTCATTGTAGTTCTATTGTTTACCTCCATTATCCACTTTCCACTTATCCACTTAGTGTAGTGTCAGATATAGTTCACTTGTAATCAGTGTAGTAGCATAGTTGTATTTCCATATTTTACCTCCACTTTTCCAATTTTTATTCATCGGTTTCTTGTTGTTTTATAATATCCATTTTTAATTTCCTTAACCTATGGTGACCATTGTCTTATTCTATTTCCACTATCAGCATCTGTCGTCGGTACAGTATATTAGAAGTCTGTTTTGAACGTGTATACGGCAGTGTTTGGAATCTATGGTATTAGTATATTAACAGCAAGAATGAGTAGTATTACAAGTCTTAAGATTTCCATTTTTACCAGATATTGGGCCAAAGCTGATCAATTTTAATTCGTTGCCACGAGAAAGCTACATTGAGTTCTTTTAAGAACTGATTAATCCAATGGTTACAGTAGCATTGCCTTTGTACACTTGCGGATTGGAGAACGCCATCAGTCCTCCTTAGGACTACTTTAACTAATAATTTAAATTAGTAAGCATTATATTCTATTATAAATGGCTACTGGGATGACTTTCATCATCGTATGAGAATTACTTGGATAGTATGTCTTCAGATGCAGGTGGTTTCACGACCCCGCTACTGGACCTCTGCTAGCTGGCGAAATGCCTAATTTGTCCCACATCTTAATAATTATCATACATAGTCACTTAGGCGCAAATGCCAATAGATAGCAGGAATTTGAAAGTCCAACCTCGGCAAATTCCTCGCTCTTTTCGAGGCTCTGGCAAATTTTCTCATGGTTTATATGGTACGAAAAGTGTTCAGCGTTAATGCGAAGGAGTGGATAGCGCCCTCTACTTTGAAGAACATTAGATCTTGTGGTAGCAATAGATGTCTTTGCTGTAAATCTTTGAATACCGAAAATTGCTACGAAAGTTTCAGTACAGGCAACCGGTTTATCTTTGATCAGCCAGGTGTTTTTACTTGTAAAAGTAGAAATGTTATTTATCTTATATCATGTAGCAGATGTGGAATGCAATATGTAGGACAGACAAAGCAACCGCTACATTGTAGATTAAATGGTCATCGTCATTCAGTATTAAAAGGTCACTTAAACACATATCTTAGCAATCACTTTAAGCAAGATCATCATTCTTGGACTGATGTTGAATTGCAAATTATTGATCATGTTGATGACAATATATACATATCACCGGAAGAGATAAACAGAGAGCTCAACCGCAAGGAAGACATGCATATCAAGATGCTCAATACCTTATACCCCTTGGGTTTGAATGATAGAGTTTTGGGAGGTGGATGTGTATCTCAGCAGTCCATATCCAATGATCAATTTTTTAGTTATCCGATTAGCAGACGAAAAAGGAGTCACGGAATAAGAAAATCGGGTAGAAAAAGCTCAGGTATTATGGAACTTGACAATACCTATCAAGAATTACAAGATTCTTTTGAGACGCGTAGGATGTCAAGGTTTTATCATCATCTAAAATCTCTCCCTAAAACTATGCTAAGAGCCATTCTAGGCAAGACAAGGGATGAGGCAAACATGATGACATTTGTACTAACAGCATACATTCAAAATAAACTTAACCTAGACTCGGAGAACAAAAATGTAAAAGAACGAGCAACCATAATTATCCCGTTCGAATCTCAGACAATAGACTCACTCAATCTCATGTCTATATTCTGCGATCACAGTGTGTGCAAGCTAATTCCAAGCACAATTCAAGAACGTTATCCACCGAAAATATTCTATAAATTAGATAAACCCACTGCATTGAAGTTTTGCAATTATGGGCGTTTTTTGAATAACCTAAAGTTTCAGGATGTGATGCACATCATGAACAATCCATGCTCATGTAGCAAGAGGCAATCTTTTGTTTACCCACATTATGGTCACGTAATAACGGGTGATCTGGATATTGTGGATGATGAAGACTTACGTCAACTCTTCAGTTTTGGTACCAAACACAGAATCCCCAAAAGCCTTAGTTGGAGTGCCATAACAACTCAAATTAGTAATTCATTAGATGAGCATATTACAAAAATAAGTAAGAAAGAGAGGCTTGAGGCTACTTTATTCTCAGCGTGGAAATCAAGAATCATGGCACTGATTAAAGATCGAATATATCTTGCCAAGAAATCCTCGAATAGATTTCGCGCACACAGTAATCGACACAAGATTAATGCCAAAATGGGTAAAAATCTGAAAGAATTGCAGAATGACGTCATAATTACGCCAGTTGATAAAGCATCTAATAATTATGCCTTTATTTGCAAAAAGTTTTATCTCCAAATTCTCTTAGCCGAGTTGGGAATTGATATTTCCACGTCGAACATATCGGGTAATGATACCTATGGTCCAGAGCAAATTTTAGCGCAGAATGTAATTGAGCAACACACAACAATTATGAAAAGCGAGTTTAAACTATCTGTCTGTGAAAAAGACAGAAAATTACCAAAATTATATTGGATTCCAAAATTTCACAAAACTCCATGCAAATTTAGATTCATAGCAGGAGCACGACAATGCACATCGAAAAAGCTTTCCATCAAAGTAAATTCAGCCTTAAGTATTTTGCGTGACAATTTTCAGAGATATTGTATGGCAATTAAGAGAAACAGCGGTTTCGATTGCTTCTGGAGTATAAAGTCCACACAAGAATTTCTACACAGATTAAATTCGACACAAGTTCATTCATTGCAAGTTTTCGATTTTTCAACCTTATATACGAATCTTGATCAAAAATTGATTGAAGATCACATATTCGCTATTATGGATTTGGTGTTTAATTCCTCAAATAGAAAATTTATTTGCATTGGATATGATAAGTCCTTTTGCTCAATGAAAAAATATAGTGGTTATCACTGTTTTGATAAACAGAAGTTAAAAGAAGCCATACATTTCCTATTATCACAGACCTACGTCACATTCGGTAATTTAGTTTTCAGGCAGATTAAAGGCATTCCAATGGGAGGAAATTCTAGTCCACTCCTAGCTGACCTATTCCTCTTACACTGCGAATATATTTTTATGCAAAATTTGATAAAGACTAAGAAATATCATTTAGCACGCTTGTTATCACCTACATCAAGATACATAGACGACATATGTGTTGTCAATTATAAACACTTTAATTCGTTGATTCAAAGAATTTATCCACCTGACTTGTTGGCGGAGAGAAATGGTGATAACAATAAAGAGGTAGTTTACCTTGATGTGAAAATACAAATCTCACAGAACAGCTTGAGAACTTCAGTATATCACAAGGTAGATGACTTCTCTTTCTCTGTGGTGCAACTGACTTTTCCAGAGAGCATGATCCCATTACAGATGGCCCTTCATGTATTCGCGTCGCAGGTAGTCAGATATTGTAGAATATGCTCGAAGTTACAAGATGCTGTACACAAAACTAACAAGACACTAAATATCATGAAATCTAGAGGTTATTCTCAGCATGACTTGATGAGTTACACAGAAAAGGCTCTCACAAGGCATAATGAATCGCTTCACAAATATGGTCTTTTCTCGGCTCGACAATTCACTTCACTCTGTGAATTTCAATGAGGCACGCGACCAACAAACGACTCACATTTTCCTTAATGCCTTGCTGCATAGGTGAATAAACGACTAACAATGACTTGTAGCCATCATATGGGGGTGGGCGGTGAAGAGTGAATACAGAGCGCTTAGCGTGGCTTACGGGAGATGAGAGAGCTCCCATTCTTAAGTCTTGATGTATGAGGCGAAGTTTGTGTAAAGGCGGATTACATATTTATCACACAGCGATTACATCTTTATGAGATTCGAGGATGAACAGGATCTGTTTACTTGTGGGAATCGAAAAGGCAAAGATTGATGTACAGGATTTGTTTACATGTGAGGATCGCAAAAAGCATACTGTATTTATTGATGGGATGAATTTAATGACAGGATCTGTTTACATGTGGGAAACGCAACAATTGAATGATGTCTGATTTATCTTTGTCACATATCTTTCAAGACATATCATTACCTATTCAGTATTTTGTCAGCCACTATGTGTGGGACCCCGCTCGTCTGGGTTTGAGTGTTCAGGTTAGGGGTCGAAACACAACTAGACGAGTACCTGCTGATGACTGACGGACTGCAGTATTATGTTTTATATCCCTTAATCGGTAGCTGAAGTAGTGGTCGATGTATTGTAATTCAAATGAAGAAATGTGGAATTACATGAAGTACTATAGACGGATGAAGAAACTGGCGATAACAAATTCAAGTGAAGAAATAGTATTTTCCATGTGTAGTCTTAGGTATAGTGTGTATAGTTTCATTGCTTTCGGTGTAGTAGAGTGTCATTGTAGTTCTATTGTTTACCTCCATTATCCACTTTCCACTTATCCACTTAGTGTAGTGTCAGATATAGTTCACTTGTAATCAGTGTAGTAGCATAGTTGTATTTCCATATTTTACCTCCACTTTTCCAATTTTTATTCATCGGTTTCTTGTTGTTTTATAATATCCATTTTTAATTTCCTTAACCTATGGTGACCATTGTCTTATTCTATTTCCACTATCAGCATCTGTCGTCGGTACAGTATATTAGAAGTCTGTTTTGAACGTGTATACGGCAGTGTTTGGAATCTATGGTATTAGTATATTAACAGCAAGAATGAGTAGTATTACAAGTCTTAAGATTTCCATTTTTACCAGATATTGGGCCAAAGCTGATCAATTTTAATTCGTTGCCACGAGAAAGCTACATTGAGTTCTTTTAAGAACTGATTAATCCAATGGTTACAGTAGCATTGCCTTTGTACACTTGCGGATTGGAGAACGCCATCAGTCCTCCTTAGGACTACTTTAACTAATAATTTAAATTAGTAAGCATTATATTCTATTATAAATGGCTACTGGGATGACTTTCATCATCGTATGAGAATTACTTGGATAGTATGTCTTCAGATGCAGGTGGTTTCACGACCCCGCTACTGGACCTCTGCTAGCTGGCGAAATGCCTAATTTGTCCCACATCTTAATAATTATCATACATAGTCACTTAGGCGCAAATGCCAATAGATAGCAGGAATTTGAAAGTCCAACCTCGGCAAATTCCTCGCTCTTTTCGAGGCTCTGGCAAATTTTCTCATGGTTTATATGGTACGAAAAGTGTTCAGCGTTAATGCGAAGGAGTGGATAGCGCCCTCTACTTTGAAGAACATTAGATCTTGTGGTAGCAATAGATGTCTTTGCTGTAAATCTTTGAATACCGAAAATTGCTACGAAAGTTTCAGTACAGGCAACCGGTTTATCTTTGATCAGCCAGGTGTTTTTACTTGTAAAAGTAGAAATGTTATTTATCTTATATCATGTAGCAGATGTGGAATGCAATATGTAGGACAGACAAAGCAACCGCTACATTGTAGATTAAATGGTCATCGTCATTCAGTATTAAAAGGTCACTTAAACACATATCTTAGCAATCACTTTAAGCAAGATCATCATTCTTGGACTGATGTTGAATTGCAAATTATTGATCATGTTGATGACAATATATACATATCACCGGAAGAGATAAACAGAGAGCTCAACCGCAAGGAAGACATGCATATCAAGATGCTCAATACCTTATACCCCTTGGGTTTGAATGATAGAGTTTTGGGAGGTGGATGTGTATCTCAGCAGTCCATATCCAATGATCAATTTTTTAGTTATCCGATTAGCAGACGAAAAAAGGAGTCACGGAATAAGAAAATCGGGTAGAAAAAGCTCAGGTATTATGGAACTTGACAATACCTATCAAGAATTACAAGATTCTTTTGAGACGCGTAGGATGTCAAGGTTTTATCATCATCTAAAATCTCTCCCTAAAACTATGCTAAGAGCCATTCTAGGCAAGACAAGGGATGAGGCAAACATGATGACATTTGTACTAACAGCATACATTCAAAATAAACTTAACCTAGACTCGGAGAACAAAAATGTAAAAGAACGAGCAACCATAATTATCCCGTTCGAATCTCAGACAATAGACTCACTCAATCTCATGTCTATATTCTGCGATCACAGTGTGTGCAAGCTAATTCCAAGCACAATTCAAGAACGTTATCCACCGAAAATATTCTATAAATTAGATAAACCCACTGCATTGAAGTTTTGCAATTATGGGCGTTTTTTGAATAACCTAAAGTTTCAGGATGTGATGCACATCATGAACAATCCATGCTCATGTAGCAAGAGGCAATCTTTTGTTTACCCACATTATGGTCACGTAATAACGGGTGATCTGGATATTGTGGATGATGAAGACTTACGTCAACTCTTCAGTTTTGGTACCAAACACAGAATCCCCAAAAGCCTTAGTTGGAGTGCCATAACAACTCAAATTAGTAATTCATTAGATGAGCATATTACAAAAATAAGTAAGAAAGAGAGGCTTGAGGCTACTTTATTCTCAGCGTGGAAATCAAGAATCATGGCACTGATTAAAGATCGAATATATCTTGCCAAGAAATCCTCGAATAGATTTCGCGCACACAGTAATCGACACAAGATTAATGCCAAAATGGGTAAAAATCTGAAAGAATTGCAGAATGACGTCATAATTACGCCAGTTGATAAAGCATCTAATAATTATGCCTTTATTTGCAAAAAGTTTTATCTCCAAATTCTCTTAGCCGAGTTGGGAATTGATATTTCCACGTCGAACATATCGGGTAATGATACCTATGGTCCAGAGCAAATTTTAGCGCAGAATGTAATTGAGCAACACACAACAATTATGAAAAGCGAGTTTAAACTATCTGTCTGTGAAAAAGACAGAAAATTACCAAAATTATATTGGATTCCAAAATTTCACAAAACTCCATGCAAATTTAGATTCATAGCAGGAGCACGACAATGCACATCGAAAAAGCTTTCCATCAAAGTAAATTCAGCCTTAAGTATTTTGCGTGACAATTTTCAGAGATATTGTATGGCAATTAAGAGAAACAGCGGTTTCGATTGCTTCTGGAGTATAAAGTCCACACAAGAATTTCTACACAGATTAAATTCGACACAAGTTCATTCATTGCAAGTTTTCGATTTTTCAACCTTATATACGAATCTTGATCAAAAATTGATTGAAGATCACATATTCGCTATTATGGATTTGGTGTTTAATTCCTCAAATAGAAAATTTATTTGCATTGGATATGATAAGTCCTTTTGCTCAATGAAAAAATATAGTGGTTATCACTGTTTTGATAAACAGAAGTTAAAAGAAGCCATACATTTCCTATTATCACAGACCTACGTCACATTCGGTAATTTAGTTTTCAGGCAGATTAAAGGCATTCCAATGGGAGGAAATTCTAGTCCACTCCTAGCTGACCTATTCCTCTTACACTGCGAATATATTTTTATGCAAAATTTGATAAAGACTAAGAAATATCATTTAGCACGCTTGTTATCACCTACATCAAGATACATAGACGACATATGTGTTGTCAATTATAAACACTTTAATTCGTTGATTCAAAGAATTTATCCACCTGACTTGTTGGCGGAGAGAAATGGTGATAACAATAAAGAGGTAGTTTACCTTGATGTGAAAATACAAATCTCACAGAACAGCTTGAGAACTTCAGTATATCACAAGGTAGATGACTTCTCTTTCTCTGTGGTGCAACTGACTTTTCCAGAGAGCATGATCCCATTACAGATGGCCCTTCATGTATTCGCGTCGCAGGTAGTCAGATATTGTAGAATATGCTCGAAGTTACAAGATGCTGTACACAAAACTAACAAGACACTAAATATCATGAAATCTAGAGGTTATTCTCAGCATGACTTGATGAGTTACACAGAAAAGGCTCTCACAAGGCATAATGAATCGCTTCACAAATATGGTCTTTTCTCGGCTCGACAATTCACTTCACTCTGTGAATTTCAATGAGGCACGCGACCAACAAACGACTCACATTTTCCTTAATGCCTTGCTGCATAGGTGAATAAACGACTAACAATGACTTGTAGCCATCATATGGGGGTGGGCGGTGAAGAGTGAATACAGAGCGCTTAGCGTGGCTTACGGGAGATGAGAGAGCTCCCATTCTTAAGTCTTGATGTATGAGGCGAAGTTTGTGTAAAGGCGGATTACATATTTATCACACAGCGATTACATCTTTATGAGATTCGAGGATGAACAGGAATCTGTTTACTTGTGGGAATCGAAAAGGCAAAGATTGATGTACAGGATTTGTTTACATGTGAGGATCGCAAAAAGCATACTGTATTTATTGATGGGATGAATTTAATGACAGGATCTGTTTACATGTGGGAAACGCAACAATTGAATGATGTCTGATTTATCTTTGTCACATATCTTTCAAGACATATCATTACCTATTCAGTATTTTGTCAGCCACTATGTGTGGGACCCCGCTCGTCTGGGTTTGAGTGTTCAGGTTAGGGGTCGAAACACAACTAGACGAGTACCTGCTGATGACTGACGGACTGCAGTATTATGTTTTATATCCCTTAATCGGTAGCTGAAGTAGTGGTCGATGTATTGTAATTCAAATGAAGAAATGTGGAATTACATGAAGTACTATAGACGGATGAAGAAACTGGCGATAACAAATTCAAGTGAAGAAATAGTATTTTCCATGTGTAGTCTTAGGTATAGTGTGTATAGTTTCATTGCTTTCGGTGTAGTAGAGTGTCATTGTAGTTCTATTGTTTACCTCCATTATCCACTTTCCACTTATCCACTTAGTGTAGTGTCAGATATAGTTCACTTGTAATCAGTGTAGTAGCATAGTTGTATTTCCATATTTTACCTCCACTTTTCCAATTTTTATTCATCGGTTTCTTGTTGTTTTATAATATCCATTTTTAATTTCCTTAACCTATGGTGACCATTGTCTTATTCTATTTCCACTATCAGCATCTGTCGTCGGTACAGTATATTAGAAGTCTGTTTTGAACGTGTATACGGCAGTGTTTGGAATCTATGGTATTAGTATATTAACAGCAAGAATGAGTAGTATTACAAGTCTTAAGATTTCCATTTTTACCAGATATTGGGCCAAAGCTGATCAATTTTAATTCGTTGCCACGAGAAAGCTACATTGAGTTCTTTTAAGAACTGATTAATCCAATGGTTACAGTAGCATTGCCTTTGTACACTTGCGGATTGGAGAACGCCATCAGTCCTCCTTAGGACTACTTTAACTAATAATTTAAATTAGTAAGCATTATATTCTATTATAAATGGCTACTGGGATGACTTTCATCATCGTATGAGAATTACTTGAATAGTATGTCTTCAGATGCAGGTGGTTTCACGACCCCGCTACTGGACCTCTGCTAGCTGGCGAAATGCCTAATTTGTCCCACATCTTAATAATAATCATACATAGTCACTTAGGCGCAAATGCCAATAGATAGCAGGAATTTGAAAGTCCAACCTCGGCAAATTCCTCGCTCTTTTCGAGGCTCTGGCAAATTTTCTCATGGTTTATATGGTACGAAAAGTGTTCAGCGTTAATGCGAAGGAGTGGATAGCGCCCTCTACTTTGAAGAACATTAGATCTTGTGGTAGCAATAGATGTCTTTGCTGTAAATCTTTGAATACCGAAAATTGCTACGAAAGTTTCAGTACAGGCAACCGGTTTATCTTTGATCAGCCAGGTGTTTTTACTTGTAAAAGTAGAAATGTTATTTATCTTATATCATGTAGCAGATGTGGAATGCAATATGTAGGACAGACAAAGCAACCGCTACATTGTAGATTAAATGGTCATCGTCATTCAGTATTAAAAGGTCACTTAAACACATATCTTAGCAATCACTTTAAGCAAGATCATCATTCTTGGACTGATGTTGAATTGCAAATTATTGATCATGTTGATGACAATATATACATATCACCGGAAGAGATAAACAGAGAGCTCAACCGCAAGGAAGACATGCATATCAAGATGCTCAATACCTTATACCCCTTGGGTTTGAATGATAGAGTTTTGGGAGGTGGATGTGTATCTCAGCAGTCCATATCCAATGATCAATTTTTTAGTTATCCGATTAGCAGACGAAAAAAGGAGTCACGGAATAAGAAAATCGGGTAGAAAAGGCTCAGGTATTATGGAACTTGACAATACCTATCAAGAATTACAAGATTCTTTTGAGACGCGTAGGATGTCAAGGTTTTATCATCATCTAAAATCTCTCCCTAAAACTATGCTAAGAGCCATTCTAGGCAAGACAAGGGATGAGGCAAACATGATGACATTTGTACTAACAGCATACATTCAAAATAAACTTAACCTAGACTCGGAGAACAAAAATGTAAAAGAACGAGCAACCATAATTATCCCGTTCGAATCTCAGACAATAGACTCACTCAATCTCATGTCTATATTCTGCGATCACAGTGTGTGCAAGCTAATTCCAAGCACAATTCAAGAACGTTATCCACCGAAAATATTCTATAAATTAGATAAACCCACTGCATTGAAGTTTTGCAATTATGGGCGTTTTTTGAATAACCTAAAGTTTCAGGATGTGATGCACATCATGAACAATCCATGCTCATGTAGCAAGAGGCAATCTTTTGTTTACCCACATTATGGTCACGTAATAACGGGTGATCTGGATATTGTGGATGATGAAGACTTACGTCAACTCTTCAGTTTTGGTACCAAACACAGAATCCCCAAAAGCCTTAGTTGGAGTGCCATAACAACTCAAATTAGTAATTCATTAGATGAGCATATTACAAAAATAAGTAAGAAAGAGAGGCTTGAGGCTACTTTATTCTCAGCGTGGAAATCAAGAATCATGGCACTGATTAAAGATCGAATATATCTTGCCAAGAAATCCTCGAATAG
The DNA here is from genome assembly GCA_907163375.1 of Prostheceraeus crozeri. Lineage (NCBI taxonomy): Eukaryota > Metazoa > Platyhelminthes > Polycladida > Euryleptidae > Prostheceraeus > Prostheceraeus crozeri. The sequence goes on along the minus strand of CAJQUW010008331.1, from coordinate 104,661 downwards.
ATTTCGCGCACACAGTAATCGACACAAGATTAATGCCAAAATGGGTAAAAATCTGAAAGAATTGCAGAATGACGTCATAATTACGCCAGTTGATAAAGCATCTAATAATTATGCCTTTATTTGCAAAAAGTTTTATCTCCAAATTCTCTTAGCCGAGTTGGGAATTGATATTTCCACGTCGAACATATCGGGTAATGATACCTATGGTCCAGAGCAAATTTTAGCGCAGAATGTAATTGAGCAACACACAACAATTATGAAAAGCGATTTTAAACTATCTGTCTGTGAAAAAGACAGAAAATTACCAAAATTATATTGGATTCCAAAATTTCACAAAACTCCATGCAAATTTAGATTCATAGCAGGAGCACGACAATGCACATCGAAAAAGCTTTCCATCAAAGTAAATTCAGCCTTAAGTATTTTGCGTGACAATTTTCAGAGATATTGTATGGCAATTAAGAGAAACAGCGGTTTCGATTGCTTCTGGAGTATAAAGTCCACACAAGAATTTCTACACAGATTAAATTCGACACAAGTTCATTCATTGCAAGTTTTCGATTTTTCAACCTTATATACGAATCTTGATCAAAAATTGATTGAAGATCACATATTCGCTATTATGGATTTGGTGTTTAATTCCTCAAATAGAAAATTTATTTGCATTGGATATGATAAGTCCTTTTGCTCAATGAAAAAATATAGTGGTTATCACTGTTTTGATAAACAGAAGTTAAAAGAAGCCATACATTTCCTATTATCACAGACCTACGTCACATTCGGTAATTTAGTTTTCAGGCAGATTAAAGGCATTCCAATGGGAGGAAATTCTAGTCCACTCCTAGCTGACCTATTCCTCTTACACTGCGAATATATTTTTATGCAAAATTTGATAAAGACTAAGAAATATCATTTAGCACGCTTGTTATCACCTACATCAAGATACATAGACGATATATGTGTTGTCAATTATAAACACTTTAATTCGTTGATTCAAAGAATTTATCCACCTGACTTGTTAGCGGAGAGAAATGGTGATAACAATAAAGAGGTAGTTTACCTTGATGTGAAAATACAAATCTCACAGAACAGCTTGAGAACTTCAGTATATCACAAGGTAGATGACTTCTCTTTCTCTGTGGTGCAACTGACTTTTCCAGAGAGCATGATCCCATTACAGATGGCCCTTCATGTATTCGCGTCGCAGGTAGTCAGATATTGTAGAATATGCTCGAAGTTACAAGATGCTGTACACAAAACTAACAAGACACTAAATATCATGAAATCTAGAGGTTATTCTCAGCATGACTTGATGAGTTACACAGAAAAGGCTCTCACAAGGCATAATGAATCGCTTCACAAATATGGTCTTTTCTCGGCTCGACAATTCACTTTACTCTGTGAATTTCAATGAGGCACGCGACCAACAAACGACTCACATTTTCCTTAATGCCTTGCTGCATAGGTGAATAAACGACTAACAATGACTTGTAGCCATCATATGGGGGTGGGCGGTGAAGAGTGAATACAGAGCGCTTAGCGTGGCTTACGGGAGATGAGAGAGCTCCCATTCTTAAGTCTTGATGTATGAGGCGAAGTTTGTGTAAAGGCGGATTACATATTTATCACACAGCGATTACATCTTTATGAGATTCGAGGATGAACAGGATCTGTTTACTTGTGGGAATCGAAAAGGCAAAGATTGATGTACAGGATTTGTTTACATGTGAGGATCGCAAAAAGCATACTGTATTTATTGATGGGATGAATTTAATGACAGGATCTGTTTACATGTGGGAAACGCAACAATTGAATGATGTCTGATTTATCTTTGTCACATATCTTTCAAGACATATCATTACCTATTCAGTATTTTGTCAGCCACTATGTGTGGGACCCCGCTCGTCTGGGTTTGAGTGTTCAGGTTAGGGGTCGAAACACAACTAGACGAGTACCTGCTGATGACTGACGGACTGCAGTATTATGTTTTATATCCCTTAATCGGTAGCTGAAGTAGTGGTCGATGTATTGTAATTCAAATGAAGAAATGTGGAATTACATGAAGTACTATAGACGGATGAAGAAACTGGCGATAACAAATTCAAGGGAAGAAATAGTATTTTCCATGTGTAGTCTTAGGTATAGTGTGTATAGTTTCATTGCTTTCGGTGTAGTAGAGTGTCATTGTAGTTCTATTGTTTACCTCCATTATCCACTTTCCACTTATCCACTTAGTGTAGTGTCAGATATAGTTCACTTGTAATCAGTGTAGTAGCATAGTTGTATTTCCATATTTTACCTCCACTTTTCCAATTTTTATTCATCGGTTTCTTGTTGTTTTATAATATCCATTTTTAATTTCCTTAACCTATGGTGACCATTGTCTTATTCTATTTCCACTATCAGCATCTGTCGTCGGTACAGTATATTAGAAGTCTGTTTTGAACGTGTATACGGCAGTGTTTGGAATCTATGGTATTAGTATATTAACAGCAAGAATGAGTAGTATTACAAGTCTTAAGATTTCCATTTTTACCAGATATTGGGCCAAAGCTGATCAATTTTAATTCGTTGCCACGAGAAAGCTACATTGAGTTCTTTTAAGAACTGATTAATCCAATGGTTACAGTAGCATTGCCTTTGTACACTTGCGGATTGGAGAACGCCATCAGTCCTCCTTAGGACTACTTTAACTAATAATTTAAATTAGTAAGCATTATATTCTATTATAAATGGCTACTGGGATGACTTTCATCATCGTATGAGAATTACTTGGATAGTATGTCTTCAGATGCAGGTGGTTTCACGACCCCGCTACTGGACCTCTGCTAGCTGGCGAAATGCCTAATTTGTCCCACATCTTAATAATTATCATACATAGTCACTTAGGCGCAAATGCCAATAGATAGCAGGAATTTGAAAGTCCAACCTCGGCAAATTCCTCGCTCTTTTCGAGGCTCTGGCAAATTTTCTCATGGTTTATATGGTACGAAAAGTGTTCAGCGTTAATGCGAAGGAGTGGATAGCGCCCTCTACTTTGAAGAACATTAGATCTTGTGGTAGCAATAGATGTCTTTGCTGTAAATCTTTGAATACCGAAAATTGCTACGAAAGTTTCAGTACAGGCAACCGGTTTATCTTTGATCAGCCAGGTGTTTTTACTTGTAAAAGTAGAAATGTTATTTATCTTATATCATGTAGCAGATGTGGAATGCAATATGTAGGACAGACAAAGCAACCGCTACATTGTAGATTAAATGGTCATCGTCATTCAGTATTAAAAGGTCACTTAAACACATATCTTAGCAATCACTTTAAGCAAGATCATCATTCTTGGACTGATGTTGAATTGCAAATTATTGATCATGTTGATGACAATATATACATATCACCGGAAGAGATAAACAGAGAGCTCAACCGCAAGGAAGACATGCATATCAAGATGCTCAATACCTTATACCCCTTGGGTTTGAATGATAGAGTTTTGGGAGGTGGATGTGTATCTCAGCAGTCCATATCCAATGATCAATTTTTTAGTTATCCGATTAGCAGACGAAAAAGGAGTCACGGAATAAGAAAATCGGGTAGAAAAAGCTCAGGTATTATGGAACTTGACAATACCTATCAAGAATTACAAGATTCTTTTGAGACGCGTAGGATGTCAAGGTTTTATCATCATCTAAAATCTCTCCCTAAAACTATGCTAAGAGCCATTCTAGGCAAGACAAGGGATGAGGCAAACATGATGACATTTGTACTAACAGCATACATTCAAAATAAACTTAACCTAGACTCGGAGAACAAAAATGTAAAAGAACGAGCAACCATAATTATCCCGTTCGAATCTCAGACAATAGACTCACTCAATCTCATGTCTATATTCTGCGATCACAGTGTGTGCAAGCTAATTCCAAGCACAATTCAAGAACGTTATCCACCGAAAATATTCTATAAATTAGATAAACCCACTGCATTGAAGTTTTGCAATTATGGGCGTTTTTTGAATAACCTAAAGTTTCAGGATGTGATGCACATCATGAACAATCCATGCTCATGTAGCAAGAGGCAATCTTTTGTTTACCCACATTATGGTCACGTAATAACGGGTGATCTGGATATTGTGGATGATGAAGACTTACGTCAACTCTTCAGTTTTGGTACCAAACACAGAATCCCCAAAAGCCTTAGTTGGAGTGCCATAACAACTCAAATTAGTAATTCATTAGATGAGCATATTACAAAAATAAGTAAGAAAGAGAGGCTTGAGGCTACTTTATTCTCAGCGTGGAAATCAAGAATCATGGCACTGATTAAAGATCGAATATATCTTGCCAAGAAATCCTCGAATAGATTTCGCGCACACAGTAATCGACACAAGATTAATGCCAAAATGGGTAAAAATCTGAAAGAATTGCAGAATGACGTCATAATTACGCCAATTGATAAAGCATCTAATAATTATGCCTTTATTTGCAAAAAGTTTTATCTCCAAATTCTCTTAGCCGAGTTGGGAATTGATATTTCCACGTCGAACATATCGGGTAATGATACCTATGGTCCAGAGCAAATTTTAGCGCAGAATGTAATTGAGCAACACACAACAATTATGAAAAGCGAGTTTAAACTATCTGTCTGTGAAAAAGACAGAAAATTACCAAAATTATATTGGATTCCAAAATTTCACAAAACTCCATGCAAATTTAGATTCATAGCAGGAGCACGACAATGCACATCGAAAAAGCTTTCCATCAAAGTAAATTCAGCCTTAAGTATTTTGCGTGACAATTTTCAGAGATATTGTATGGCAATTAAGAGAAACAGCGGTTTCGATTGCTTCTGGAGTATAAAGTCCACACAAGAATTTCTACACAGATTAAATTCGACACAAGTTCATTCATTGCAAGTTTTCGATTTTTCAACCTTATATACGAATCTTGATCAAAAATTGATTGAAGATCACATATTCGCTATTATGGATTTGGTGTTTAATTCCTCAAATAGAAAATTTATTTGCATTGGATATGATAAGTCCTTTTGCTCAATGAAAAAATATAGTGGTTATCACTGTTTTGATAAACAGAAGTTAAAAGAAGCCATACATTTCCTATTATCACAGACCTACGTCACATTCGGTAATTTAGTTTTCAGGCAGATTAAAGGCATTCCAATGGGAGGAAATTCTAGTCCACTCCTAGCTGACCTATTCCTCTTACACTGCGAATATATTTTTATGCAAAATTTGATAAAGACTAAGAAATATCATTTAGCACGCTTGTTATCACCTACATCAAGATACATAGACGATATATGTGTTGTCAATTATAAACACTTTAATTCGTTGATTCAAAGAATTTATCCACCTGACTTGTTGGCGGAGAGAAATGGTGATAACAATAAAGAGGTAGTTTACCTTGATGTGAAAATACAAATCTCACAGAACAGCTTGAGAACTTCAGTATATCACAAGGTAGATGACTTCTCTTTCTCTGTGGTGCAACTGACTTTTCCAGAGAGCATGATCCCATTACAGATGGCCCTTCATGTATTCGCGTCGCAGGTAGTCAGATATTGTAGAATATGCTCGAAGTTACAAGATGCTGTACACAAAACTAACAAGACACTAAATATCATGAAATCTAGAGGTTATTCTCAGCATGACTTGATGAGTTACACAGAAAAGGCTCTCACAAGGCATAATGAATCGCTTCACAAATATGGTCTTTTCTCGGCTCGACAATTCACTTCACTCTGTGAATTTCAATGAGGCACGCGACCAACAAACGACTCACATTTTCCTTAATGCCTTGCTGCATAGGTGAATAAACGACTAACAATGACTTGTAGCCATCATATGGGGGTGGGCGGTGAAGAGTGAATACAGAGCGCTTAGCGTGGCTTACGGGAGATGAGAGAGCTCCCATTCTTAAGTCTTGATGTATGAGGCGAAGTTTGTGTAAAGGCGGATTACATATTTATCACACAGCGATTACATCTTTATGAGATTCGAGGATGAACAGGATCTGTTTACTTGTGGGAATCGAAAAGGCAAAGATTGATGTACAGGATTTGTTTACATGTGAGGATCGCAAAAAGCATACTGTATTTATTGATGGGATGAATTTAATGACAGGATCTGTTTACATGTGGGAAACGCAACAATTGAATGATGTCTGATTTATCTTTGTCACATATCTTTCAAGACATATCATTACCTATTCAGTATTTTGTCAGCCACTATGTGTGGGACCCCGCTCGTCTGGGTTTGAGTGTTCAGGTTAGGGGTCGAAACACAACTAGACGAGTACCTGCTGATGACTGACGGACTGCAGTATTATGTTTTATATCCCTTAATCGGTAGCTGAAGTAGTGGTCGATGTATTGTAATTCAAATGAAGAAATGTGGAATTACATGAAGTACTATAGACGGATGAAGAAACTGGCGATAACAAATTCAAGTGAAGAAATAGTATTTTCCATGTGTAGTCTTAGGTATAGTGTGTATAGTTTCATTGCTTTCGGTGTAGTAGAGTGTCATTGTAGTTCTATTGTTTACCTCCATTATCCACTTTCCACTTATCCACTTAGTGTAGTGTCAGATATAGTTCACTTGTAATCAGTGTAGTAGCATAGTTGTATTTCCATATTTTACCTCCACTTTTCCAATTTTTATTCATCGGTTTCTTGTTGTTTTATAATATCCATTTTTAATTTCCTTAACCTATGGTGACCATTGTCTTATTCTATTTCCACTATCAGCATCTGTCGTCGGTACAGTATATTAGAAGTCTGTTTTGAACGTGTATACGGCAGTGTTTGGAATCTATGGTATTAGTATATTAACAGCAAGAATGAGTAGTATTACAAGTCTTAAGATTTCCATTTTTACCAGATATTGGGCCAAAGCTGATCAATTTTAATTCGTTGCCACGAGAAAGCTACATTGAGTTCTTTTAAGAACTGATTAATCCAATGGTTACAGTAGCATTGCCTTTGTACACTTGCGGATTGGAGAACGCCATCAGTCCTCCTTAGGACTACTTTAACTAATAATTTAAATTAGTAAGCATTATATTCTATTATAAATGGCTACTGGGATGACTTTCATCATCGTATGAGAAATAATAAATATCTCTTTCAAAATCGTGGCTTTCTCTCCAAGCCTGTGAAATGAATATCACAGCAGATACGGTAGTCTTTGTAATAATAGGACAATCTGACTTGAAATATTCAAGTTTAAAGTATAAAACATTCCAATTGCTTACCTATACTGTACAGTTGGCGCAACAATAGCATAACCAACGCAAGTTCCACCCAAATTGGAAGACATATCATCGAAGGCGCTAACGATAATAGATTCCAGGGGAAGAATAAACAATAACAACCCCATAGTCAGAGCGTTTCGAGTTTCCCAAGTCACCAGCCCTAGCGCAATGTTTGTCAGCAAAGCAAGACATACGACACGATATGAGACCAAACTGAAATGGCGAACTCCTTTCGATGCCATTATTTGTAACATGGTCGCAGCATCAGCAACTTTTAGCTGACCAAGTGACAAGTCTTTCTCAGAAGAAATATTTACTCTTGTTTCCGAGTTTTCACTGTTATCTCCTTCTTCGAACGACACCCCACTATCAGCAGCTGGACTCGGAATGGGACTTAACTGAATTTCATGAGTTGGAATGACGACATCGTATGTTCTATTGCAAACGCTGATTTTACGCATCAACTGCCACAGTGTGATGAATAATAGGAAATGGAATGAGACCCATAAAAAGGCAAAGAAGAGGAAAATAGGAATCATTATCACCCACTCCTGATGATTAGATATGAAGGCTGCACAAGAAATACAGAAGGAAAGTTCCAAACAGGCGAGCAGTATCAGCAATGCATGCCGTGTCAAAGGTGCTAACCGCAACACACTCCAGCAACGCTCGACCAAGTGAGAATCGGAGAAAGTAAAATTGAAAAATGATTCTATAGTTAAATGGCCAAAATAAACCAGAATCGCTGGCAAACTCAAATATAAATGCGGCAGTAGTTGAGGAATGATTAGAAAACGTACAACACATGTAAATACGATCATGTTGATTGCGCCTAGAAATGATTTTACTCGAACAGCAATAGAGCCTGCAGCCAATCCACAGTTTAGCAGCCATAATGCCAAGTAATCATCATAACTGATGCAAGCGATACTGAACCCTAACCATTCAAATGCTTCTTCAAATGTGAATAATGATAAAGGAGAGGAAGTGGAAGCAAATTGAGATCTTGGCATCCCCAAAATCCTACGTGCAAATGTCACCACCGCTCTCATCAACAAGCTAGAAAGTAGAAAAATGGCTGAAACTTCATCTACAGCAGAGTTGCCATTCTCATGGACAGACATCCGAAAACTGAAGCTTTTGCCAACGATAGGAGAACTCAGTGTCTCGCTGGGATTGCTATCGGATCTTTTTGTGTAAGAATTCGATTGTGTAGTGACTTCATGGAGCCCAACAATCCCAAGACAGTATCCACACCACATGAATCCAACAGCGGTAAAGAGACGTCTCATAGAGAAGTAGAAGCTTGTAGCCATTACGACAGCGAGAATTACTATGCTGATGATGGACATCACCCACACTCGATAATTCGGAGATTCTGACATACGGACATGCAGGCTGAGAGCGATGCCAATGATGAGAATAAGCGTTGAAGTCCAATTCAAATATTTCCATTTTAGATTTGTTTCTCCGGCATTGATGTTCCTCCAAGCTCTTTGAATCATTTCTACCAATCTGACGGCCATCTGAAATGCAAAGACAAAATTGCACAGTAACAAAGAACGCAAGATTGTATGACCTTGGTAATTAAGTCAAACTACTAAATACTGACCAGGTAAGCTTCATGTGACCAGCCTACTCATGAAAACACAGTTATCCACAAACATGAATTACTAATATAAAGAACTCGGTCGATGATGATGGTAATTCAACTTTCAAATACATAAACACAGTCAGCTAAAAAACATTTCACAATGGAATTATAGTTTTCGAGTACTGTAAATCACATACATCTCAGTTACATTTGCTTCGGCAAAATATTGTCAATTGTATCGCAATATCATTGAATTTCATGTCGGGTTGCCGTTCTCCCTTCGTTCTCGATTTCATGGTTTATCTTTGTTAATCATTTGTACTCTGGTGGAAAACTGTGCATCAATCGCTCGCAAGTTGTCTGCTGTAAGTCGGCGTGATCCTTATTTGCCTCGTTGAAGCCGGGATGAATGCGCCATGCCTCGAGGATTTGCTCCACATGCACCTTTTCTGTAATCATTACTCTCGTTCACTCCATTCTTTGCTGTTGGTGTGATGTGCTCACATGTCATCTGGCTTGGTTAGAGACAACAGAGAATTTTCGGATTACAGTCATGGTATCACTGTATCTTATTTAACCTCTGCTCTGGTTCATTGGCGCCCTTCAAAACATCGATTAATGAAGAAATGCAATTTTCTGTAATTATGCACCCGCACCCCCTACCCCTCTCATGCTTCGTTGCAGATCGATCTCAAGAATTACCAAATTCATCCTTCAATTTACGGAAAAAATAGACTCCCTGCGCAGTGTGCAATGAAGGGAAGATACTTATACCTTGGATTCTCTGAGTTTTCGAAGTAAATGACTTCATATCTTTCCCATCTCCATTTATTTCGGAGAAAGTTGACAAGCAAATTCAAAGCATATTCCATCAATAAAATATAGCAATCAACAAACGAAAAATAATAAAAACCCTTCGGAATATTCTAAAACAGTCGCCACATCAAAATCAGTGTAATCTGACTTCGAAATTGTCACACAAAAAACAAAACTATTTGCATTTTACGTTGAGCAGCTAGCTGACTTTTTAGCCTATACGTACTCTGCTCCTGCTCCTTCCTCTCGTGATCTAAATGCTGTACAGGCTACCGAAACAAAACCCTGAGTTATCTGTTGTGCAAGTTGAATCTAAAACACGGAAGGTGAGGAAGAAAAGTTCAGAGGCTGATGGAATTCCATTCTTTATCTTTCGTGATTTTTCTTCGTTGCTAGCCACTGCAATCACAAATGTATTCAACAGGAGTCTCATCTGTGCCTTTATATATCCAATCCCGAAATGCCCTAAATCAACTAAAATTCACCACTATCGCCACATTTACCTTCTTCCCATTTCGTCTAAGTGCATTGAAAAACTCATGATCAAGAAATGGCTTCTACCATTTGTGCAAAACAGGATTAACTATAAAAAAATTTTCTTACGTCGCCGAGAGAGGAACATCGGTAGTCATGACTACGATGCATACTCGTATCTTGCATTTTTTAGACAAAATTTCAGGTGTTGTACGGGTATTAACTGTCGATATTTAAAAGGCTTTTGACAAATTACCGCATAACGTGATCGCTGATGCTTGTTCTAAATTTCAGATTCCGGCATCTGTCGTAACCTGGATGCTCAACTCCCATGTTTCGCCCTTTTTTCTGTTTCTTCGGGTGTACCTCAAGGCAATGTGATTGGACCTACTGTATGACTGTTGATAATTTCTACGCATTGTACCCTAACTCTTAACTTTATAATGTATGCTGATTACCTAGCCCTATTGCACTTAATCAGAAAACCAGAAGATGACTATCTACAATTCGACCTTGACAACATCGTGTCTTGTTCCAATACTACAGGCTTACCCATTAATCATTCTAAATGTAACGTTACTGATATAGTGACCAGGAAAGAATTATGTCTGGCTCCTGTGAAGCTTCCTGATGACTCTATTTTAAAAACTTCTCGATGTCAAAAGATTCTTGCCTCGGAGTCAGCTTGTCTGAAGACATGAAATGGAATACCCACGTAAAGAAAATTGTTTCTAACAATTCCCGGCGTTTGTATATACTCTGGAATCAAAAAAAGGCTGGTTGCACTGTTAACACAATGCACAATGTCTATTTGGCTTTCGTTAGATCCCCCTATTGTATTGCTGTCCAGTGTTTGTCAATCTCCCTGACTATTTGATGCGCACGCTCACCAGAATTGAGCGATGGGCATGCAAAATAATGGGTTTGGAAATTGTTCCAAATCTCAAGACTTCTCTAAAAGATAAAGTGTCAATCCTTCCTCGCTGAAGTATCAAGTGAAAATTATGATAACCATCCACTTCGAGAATTCTTCACAACACGACGGCGTATTTCGAGGAACATCGGCTGCCAACTGCATTTTAACGCTCCTTTATTCGTTTTGGTATATAGCGTTACACTTTATTCTTCATGTCTTTTTGTGATTGTGTGTAATGTCAACGCGTCTACCGAGTTTGTACTGTGGACCAAAATAAAGATTATTATTATTGACCGACAAAATAGAATCCACAAAATTGCATGCAACAACCGCAATAAATTCTACCAAGGAGGTATTATCAGACCACTCCACATCAGTATTCACTATTCATGACTGGCCTACCAACACATCTTCATCTGTCTACAAACATATACAATCATGTGATAATCAAAGCATATATTCTAACATGACAACTTCAGTAATATCAACCGACAAGGACGCCAAAAATCTTCGCGAAGCGTATTCAAGAAAAAAATGCAGCAGTCCGGCAAGAATGGAGAATAAAACCCTTCGGCATGTTCTAAAACAGTCGCCATATCTAAATCAGTGTAATCTGACTTCGAAATTGTGCTATAAAAGACAAAAATACTTGTAACAGACAAAGTGTAACCTACAAAATTGCATGCAACAACTAAAATAAATCCTGCTTAGGAAGTACTATCAGACCACGCCACATCGCATTCGTGAACATTCTACTAACACATCTCTATCTGTCTACAACATATACAACCATGTGATAATCAGAGCACATTTTCTAATACAACGACTTCAATTACATCAACTGACAAAGACGCCACAAATCTTAGACTTTCATTTAGCACATTACATCAAGAAAATGAAACCTGGTACAAACGATCAATTTGAACTGAATAGCTAGAGATTTTCTTTCTCCTTGCATGCTTACCATCCATCCGAATATGACTTTGCATTTCTTGTACCGTGTTTAGTGTTTTTATATAGTTCTTCCTTCTCTTCTCTCATTCAGATCATAGATTTGCTGTCTGTACTATGTAATCCGATACTACATGCAAACCTCATTGCTCTCTGTTATCTTCTCTCTCCTGCACTTCTATATCTCCATATTCTATTTTCTATTTCCTACCTAGCAGTTTAACAGATGAATCAGTGTAAATTTCTAATTTTGCTTACTTGCATCGATGTTCCCTCAACACTACTGTTGGGCGCTGACATATATCATTGTCGATAATCAAATATTTTACCGTCAAAAAATTTGGCCAAAATTTTCCAAAGTATCTATCTGGGGAAATGCAAGAGAGAATAGTGGAAAGAAGTTAGATCACAATGAGCCAATAAGTGCAATGCCAAAAAACTGATCCAATAACTTGAAACATCTAATGAATATTAATCTCTGGGAAACCAAGGGGTGGTGTTCATTGAGATGGTCGTATCCTGCCGCACATTTAAAATAAAACAGCGTTGAAAATAAGAATAATTAATCAGACATAGATAGTTTCACAGACCAGCAGAACAATATTCCAGAGCCTGCTAGTTAGCCGGGGCACGGTCACAAACCGACGACAAGATATAATCTAAAGAAGCATAAGTTTCAGAAGAAAGCGCCGTAGTGCGATTCCGTTTTCACCCTTTCACCGACTTGAGGCACAGTTTTGAACTATTGATTCAATTCAAATTACCTACAATTTCCTCAATCTGGTGAAGCCTCTAACTATTGTTTTGAATTAAATCCTCGCAAGACAAACTTCGTGTTAGCCGTGGGCGGCTTGGACTTTGTGTTGAAGTTATGTTCGTGATTCGGCTTAGATAACCATGCTCTGATGAAGGCAAATTTCCGACGACTGCATGCCTCTACTAATTCATACCGGTACATAGGCAGTTCAGTCACTATCTATTAAGAATCTTGAAAAAAATATTAACTTGATGCAACAATTTTTTCGTTGACAAATTATCAAAAAATCACGATTACCCAACAAAAAAATCAGCTCTGAAATTTTTCCTTTTAGACATCACCTAGACCATTGTTATGGTGAAATCAATGAACGAACTTCTTTCTTTAATAAAAAAATTTAAATATCATTTTGCGCAGGCCCATTATCAAACAATAGCTTTAAATAAGCCAACCTACCAGGTCAGCATGTATACGCTTGTGAGAGATGAGATAGGTCTACAAAATTGTATAATTAGTAAATAGTGCTGCATCCAGATAGCAATACTAATTTCTAGGGCTGTGCGCAAGCCGCACCTGTTCGCACCGGTGCACCGCACGGTGCACCGGGAGTATATTACGCTGAAGCACTTATAGTAGGCCTCTGGTAACCGAAAACTAGGTTTCTCATCAGCCAAGGTAGACCTGTAGTTAATTTTTAACTGCGATAGTTAATATTACCTTAAATTCTAGAAGAATGCCCTGACATTATTGTGCAAATATCATGAATATCATTGTCTTAAGTAGGTAGTGTTTAATTGTTGATTTTCAAGAATGTAATGTGGTGCATTTTGATCTTTAATTAAGCAGTAGAAATTGGAAAATTCGTAATGTCTAAAATAATTAGAAATATACTTATGTATGGTCATTTTAATCTCATCAACTGATTCTGTCAATACTTGCAATGTGACTCTCGTATTAGCCTACGTCTCCATGATAGTTCTAAATTAGATTAATAAAAACTAATTGAAAACGAGTTATAAAGTTAGCCATCTTGTTTAAAACAAAAAAATTACAGCATCCGAAAACATCAGGATATGCATGATTCTAAACAAACATATGAGGTTTAGACTACCTCTAAGCTAACTAAGAGCTCACCTACGTCCTACAAATTGCTGTTTAAAAATGTCGGCATCTCAACACTGCTCGGCTTTAAACAACTTCTCTGCGATGTCACTATGTTGCCGGATGCCGAGAAAATTCGCTCCGAGGGCACACTGGTCACTGGAATCAATAGATATTTCCTAGCAACAGATGCAACAGTAGGAAAACGTTTGCTGTTTTCACGCCACCAACAAAGAGGTTCTGTATTGTTTACAGGTTCAGTTAAATATCCTGTCACTTGCTTTTGATGGTCGAGTTAGAATTCGCTGGTTGAAGCACTTGGTTGACACAACTTCGAAAGCAACTCCACCATGGCACTAGTTTTACATCGCTTAGAGGCAGGAAATTCATCTATGCCTGAAATGGAAGGCGTATCTATCTTGCCTGTTTCCACTGTTTCTGAAATCATGTTCCTCAACGAATTATGAAGATACTTCCTTTTCTCCTCGTCAAAGAAAGGACGATTTTTAAATCGTGGATCTAAGAGACTCGCAAAAGCATATCGTCCGGCATATTAATGATGGGATATCGACTTTGCAGATCATTCAGTATTGCCCTGCAAGTATTCTTCAACATACCTTTCGACTTTTCCTCCATTTCTTTCGTTTCATTTACAAGTTGGAAGACACACGGAAGAGTCAATGAAGACGACACATAGCTTTCGCCCGACATCGCTTCTGTCGCGAGTTTAAAAGGTTTTAAGATTGGCACTAATCCGTTGAGATGTTCCTAATCTGTTGAACTCAATTCCATTGACGCAGCTGTATTGTTGGCTGAATGAGGCGCTGCTGAAATTGCAAGTCTTTGCTCCAAAAGTCTCTCAATCATATCTAGGGTAGAATTCCATCTTGTCACAACATCTTGAATTAGACGATGTTCGGGGAGCTGCAGCCGCTTCTGCCAAGATTGCAGGGATGATGTTGCTAGAGAACTGTGTTTGAAGTGTCCAACTATTTTTCTGCACTTTTCTGTTAAACGAGACGAGATCTCCAATCCTTTGCTAACTGATAGTTGTATTGAGTGAGCCAAGCAAGGCAGTCTCTTGAGTTGAATTTCTTCAATTCCTACGATCATGTTTCTTGCATTATCCGTTACAATGGCAGTAATGCGACTTTTCGGTAATCCAAACCGTGATAAGATTTCACCAATCTTCTGTGCAATATTTACACCGGTATGTCTTTCGTAGAACTCTGCAGTCGCAAGAAGGCGTGATTGTAAATTCCACTCATCATCTATGAAATGGGCGGTAAGGGAAATGTAAGAACATTGACTCGTTGAAGTCCATATATCCGTTAAGTTAGCGAAAGAAATTCCACTGCTTTCAACTCTTCAGTCATTGAGTTCATTAAATCAGTGTACAAATGTAGAACGACAGTCTTGATTGCTTTTCGGCCAGGTACGTCAATGCTGAGATTGGCTGCACGAATCATTTCACGGAACGCAGCTGATTCAACTGTATTAAACGGTCTAAAATCTTTTGCTATGTACTTTGCTAGCGCTTCGTTGAACTTGACTTGCTCACGTTGATTAACTGGTTTCTTCAGATACTCATCCATTGTCGTTGTTCGTTTCGAGTTAGGCGTGGAAAGCAGTGGATGTTTCCTTTTGATATGGTTTCGAAGATTAGTAGTTCCACCAGCCATTGAAATCCATTCCCCACACGCATTGCATTGGGCTTTCCCATTATTAGCTTTGTTTTTGTCGAATTGCTTCCACACTTCACTCATTGTTGACTGATGTATGTGATCGTTATTTCCTGTTCTTCCTGCTAGCAAGATGATACGCAATCCTACCAGTCAGATTCATCCGCGCGCGCCCAATTTTCATCGAATGACGAATATTTTATTATGCCTACGACGATGAGCACACACACAATGAATACCAACTTGAATAGCAATGACTTGGATGGGCGCGTCATGCGTTGAATGACGCGTTGAACAGCAGCAGCTTCAATTGCTATCCTAGAAATCGCGTACAATCAGTGACTAAATACAAGATAGGTTACATTAGAAACAAAATAAGTCATAGTTCACTGTAGAAACATCAAATTTTGCTTAATTCACAAGTTCGGTGCACCGGACCGAGAACCGGTGCAAGCATAATCAACAGTGCACCGGTGCACCGGTGAACCGCGCACAGCCCTACTAATTTCTTCAATAGTTAAACAGGGTGCATCGACTGATCCTGTCGCTGTTTAGTGACTAAGTAGCAACCTAGTTTTAAGATCACGATTATTAGTACTACTATTCATATGTATTATTACTATTCATTTTTCCTTCAACATCATACGAACTGCATTCATGTAGCAGGCATAGCCATCACTTTCTGAAGCCATTGCAACCAAATTCTGCGTAGTTTATTCACCATGCAACTTTTCGAGATACATCATGCTATTTTCGAATTTCATAATCTTTAGTGAGTAAATAGAGCCTGTTTAGGCCTATACTCGGAAGCACATTAATCGCTGAGTTTTTCATACATGCGACCGAGTTGTTGCTTATCCCAATCTCATTCCTCTAGTGCTGAGTATTAAGCAAGAATATAAAGTGAAACTACTTCAAAAGTTTTAGCTTCTGACCCAACCAATGTTTGAAACAGGGTCTCTCAGACGCAGAGTAAACACTGCCACAAGGCCACAGCGCCGATCATCAGTAGCAGGACAATTAATGATCCTCGGTAGGGTTCGGGCAATATGGGTTGGATGACTTAAACAGTGAAAGAAGCAGTAAAAAAGAGGAATCGCCTACGACATCAGGTGCGCACTCACACATGACCTAACTAATTGCATTGGTGCCGTCAAGCAAATGAAAGCAAACGAAGCGGTCGGTCATACGACATTCCGCCGACTTTCCTGAAGTCACTGGGTCCTGCAGCTAAGACGGAACTTCTTGGTATACTCAGCCAATCTTTCAAGGAAGCATCGAGCCCCTAATTCTGAAGAGCTGGGAAAGTGGTGATCATTCGGTCATAGAAGTTTGGAAAGCCGGCGTCAATGATCTCTTTCTGTACAGTTAGCCTCACCTCGTGTCGTAAAGGTTCTCGAACAGATTATCCGTAACAGATTGTACTACATGCACTTGGCCGCGTCACACAGTTGGATCTTTGATCAACAGGTTGGCTTCAGGAAAAGGCACGGATGTGAAGATCAAGTACTCCGCTTAACTCAACCGATTAGTGGTGGTTACCAAAGCAACCCCGCGTTCCGCACCAATCTGTCCCTACTGGACTACTCAAAGGCGCATGATCAGGTCTGGAGGAAGCTGTGTGGGTTGCGCTGCATGCCAATGGGGCTCCAGCTACATTCATCCGATGGATCGCTGCCTTCCTCAGCAACTGACAAGCTTAGTTTCGATCAACGGGGCCACTGGCAACAACAAGTTAAAGCAAGGCCTACCTCACGCCAGGGATCTGTCCAGTCACCCCCTTTGTTCTTGATTTCCATCAACTACATCGCGGAAGTTGTCCCTACCGGGGTTGACGTCGCTTTCTACGCGGAAGACGTTTCCGTTTATGCGCAGCATCACCACTGGTTAAGTCCACTTTGAATGCTATTGCCAGATGGGCCACGGAGTGGAAAATCACCCTCAACGCCGCCAAGTTCGAAGCGGCCTTTTTTGCTTCATCTACAAGCAAAATCTGTCCCTCAACGGCGGAATCCTTTACGGCACCAACAACCCTACGCTTCTAGAGGTTACTCTTGACAGGGTACTCTCTTTCGGTGCTCACGTTAAACGAGTCACTACTAAGGCGTCGGCTTGTTGTCGACAGTGCGGGCGATGTATCTCACCATTTTAAGGGAAAGGAGCGTCCTTGATTACGCAACTGCGGCGTGGCAGCCTCGGCTCTCTCATTCAAGAAGGGAAGACATCGAACGATCGCAGAGCAAAGCGCTACGTCACATCAGGGGGCACACTAAGACTTCCGCAATGGAAGCCCTGAGCTGCGAAGCCGGAGTTCCCAGTTACACCATCCACAGGAGGCGCTTGACAGCAATCGCTCTCGAGAGGGCAGTGGGACTCCTGGAAAACCATCCGCGAAGAAGTGCGTCCGTTGATGGCGGAAGGCACCGCATCAAGACAAGCTGCTGGAGGCGTGAAGCGAATGAGACCCTCAGAAGCTATAACCTACCTATTTCCAATCGTGATTCTGTCCCGCAGATTGTCGGATGTCCATGGAGGATGAGCCGACAAGTGGACAGTTCTCTCGGAACTGGATGGTCTCTCCAAGCATGATTCCGTAGAGACCTTCCGTTCTGCCATTATCTCAAGACTCAGAAGGATCAACGCCTCCTACACCGTATACAAGGAATACTCGGCAGCAGACAGAAGAACATATTGTGGCGAAGTCGTCGCTATCACTACTGGAGACCCTCAGGACTTAAGTATTTGCGAGACCATCCCCAGCACTGGCAGCCCTTCCCACTAGCTTCATCCTTCAAGAGCGTGTGGGGATGGAACACGCGGTGAACTGATTGTGTAGCCGAGCACACCCAATGCGAGTCGGCGGCAGTGTGTGCGGACAGCCTCTCAGCCCTGTTTGTCTCTAAGACACGTGATGTATCAGGGAATCCCTGCAGAGAAGGAATGTCCACACATCCCTGGTTTGGTGTCCCGGGCATTGCGGCCTTCCCGCCAGGCAATAATATTGCAGACGAATGCCGCACGGAACCCATCACGCCGTGTCGTTCGCTAGCATGTGGACCGCAATCAAGCGAACCCCGAACGGCACATCGACTTCCCACAATCGATCTAAGACCATACACGAGCATGTCCGCTCGTCGAGAGGTAAAAATATAAGTGAAAATCGAAAGGAAGCCGTAAAGCTCACGCGTAAAAGACCGATGCCCAGACCTTTTACGCCAGGAGATTTTTGTAGCACTCACGTTCCTCTCGATTCCTACACCACTAAAGTGGTCAGTCACGCTGGCGAAGTGTTCACTCTTGTAGAGACCTTTAAGCGAATACCCCAACATCAACAGCAGGCCTTCTACACATTTTGCAGATTGATGCTCTCAAATACATGCAGTGCAAATTTTGAAAGAGCGTATGGATTTGGCGCATAATGCATATTGCATGGTGCATTTTGCATAATGCTTGCAAGAGAGATGCTCGGAAAAGCAAATTCCTCAGGGGTTGATTGAATTTCCAAAATAAAGGAACAAGTCACGGATTTACTAAGCATGCAGCACCAAAAATGTAACGGATGGAGGGTTCGAGACATGGCATAGAAATAACCTGCGATAGCAGTTGCCTTGCTGAGGATTGTGTTCTTCAATGACTGCATTTTTGACATGAATATTCTATGTTGCTTATAGATTCGGATTAACATGTAAGGAAATAAGGGAATTCTTATGATGTAATCGGATTCCCAAGAAGGGCACACTGTAGGGGATGACATCTTCCACAATAATGAATGAATAAAAGGTTCAGAGAAAACAATCGAAATCTCAGCAACATCTCTTCTTGTTCCCCAATAGCTATAAAGCCTCAAGCAAGTTCAGTTTTGCTAGATACTTGGTTCATCAGACGCAATTTAGCTTGATTCTCGTACAATATAACCTTCTTCCCGCAATTTCATAAATCCTACCGACTTTTGCTAGTGAATGAATCAAATGACCACCCAATACATCGTCAGGTAATAGAAAGTTCATGAACAGTGATTTTGCCCTACCCTGAATGAAATGTCAGCCTAAGGAACCTACTTTTCTCACTGCATAAAAGCATCGTACTTCATTACTGTCTCTAGTTTATATAAAAAATAATACTTTTACGCCGCACACTATTTCATTTCCTATTGAATAGTAGACAAGTGCCGCAATTAACATATTAAGTTACCCTCCGTCCCCGGGTGTGGATAAAATCCGAACAACAATATAGAAACTGCGAAATTTTAAAACTAATCTAATAGTTAAACAAAAAAAAATCAGTCAAATTCACATCAATATGAATAAAACTACTTCTTATGAAAAAAATATAGCACCAAATTTTATCAATTTGGTAAAATGATAAAAAAATTTCTTGTTTGACTACTTAAAAGGACCGCAATTTTTTTCATGGAATATGAATTTAAACTCAGTATATTCCTAGAAATGTTCAATAACGATTACGTATGGGTACTCCGTAAACGCGTTTATTCCTATCTATTTTCACATGCGTTTTTAGCAACCAATCAAAATCTACTGAATATATTTATGAAAAGTTGCTCCTCTAATTGGTTCATACTCATCGAAAATTTATAGACCATTTCAATTCAAGAATATAAAATCTCACAACAAGAACTTTAAAGAGTACAAATAATATTAAACTGCTCGATAGTATGATTAGGAATTTTTCAACCTTCCATCAATGAAAATTAATTCCTTAGCACTGAGACAGCGCAGTTTACCAAAAAAATGACTTGCGTATTCAATAACATGGATGTGCAGTGTATCCATTTTGTTGTAGTTTGTCGGCATGCAACAGAAGTATCAAATTAGTGAAGCATTCTATATTCAGAGATATTCACTTTAGTTGAAATTTACCTTACTTATAGCTGAACTTAATTTATGCAGGTTAAATGAGAGTCAGTGGGACGTGACGGGACGCTAGGTGAAAATGAGCTCTGATGTTCCCAGAAGCTCGCTGATTGCTGATTCGCTTTCAATTTGCGGTTCGGTATTACTGTTTTCTCTGCAAATTCAAAGATGAATTAAATCGCAGGAAATGAGGATATAACCTGCATCTTCAGAGCGAAGAACGACAGACTCTGCCTGGACTCTGTTTCTTTCTATGTTCAACGATCTAATGCCTACATTATTTCGGGAGAGAGTTTATTTCTCGAATCAAAAGTCTCACAGAGAGAAGTACTCATCACTTTTCATTCTGACATATATTGATGTTGATCTAGTATATCATTGCAACACAAAGTTTGTAATGCAGCTCTTTCATGGTTAACTCTCACCATGGTAGTCACAGGAGTCAGATACTGACAATCATTCCACATGATGATAGTGTTAACAGAAATCAGATGTAATAACATGCATTCCTAGATCAAATATTGATGTTCAGATGTCTGTGATCATGGTATTACTAAAGAATGGACGCTCTGCAATATTTGCACAATTTTGTTTAATTTCCTTATATCTGAAGCGCTCTAGGAACTGTGTTTGATAGATAAAACCCGATAAATTTCATTTTTCGGAGCACGTGGTTGAAGAATTGTATGGATTATATGGAATATATGCTTTTTTGCTCAATTTTCTCATGTCACTCCCCTTTGATGCTCATGCATCCCTGCCTTTGAAGGGAGAATTTTGAGCAATTTAATTCACATTTTCCCACATTCTCGCATATGTTGCCGATCAGAAGCATGATAACGCGTTCATATGCCCTGAAGACAATCCATGCCAAAAATTATGACTCGGCTTAGTACTTTTGACCAAAGACAATGGATAATATATCTTTGCTTTTGATCTGATCATGAAAAACATAGAAGTTTTCATTTATGCCAAAATCGTCAATCTGCGTCTCATTGGTTTGAAAAACATTTTGTTTTTCTCAGATCGTTTCTTACAAGAGGAGAAACCAGTTAGAACTCGGCAGACGCAGAGGTTTGCAGCAGACACAGGTGCACATCATTCTGTAGAAGTCATTTTTGGCCTCATTCCCTGCAGAAACACGCTCTCGCTGCCGGACTATTACCTGCACAAGGAACATACTTCCCTCATGGCGTGTTCATCAAGATCCAATATCAAATAAATGAAAATGAGATAATAATTGTTTATACCCGGAAGCACGCTAGGTCGAGCTTTATTTATCCCACTCCCATTCTTTTGTGCTTTGTGTTAGGAAAGAATGGAGAGCAACTTATCTAAAAAATGTTCTAGGTTTGACACGACCAAAGGTTTGAGTCTTCATTTTCCGGGCACGGGGAAAGCATTCTAGCAGAAGGCTACCACACCGATGGAACAAATCGAGGTCACTACATTTTTTGCAATAAACTCCTCACTTTCGGTACCTGACGGGCGCAAAATTGTCATTAAATTGGAAATTTATTCTAAAAGTATATCAAATGTAGGCGTCCAATTGATAGTACAGTGTATTTTATGCGTTAGATAAAAAACTTGTTTCAAAATGAAGTGGTATTAGTTAATCTCTGCCACAGAAGAAGGCAGGGTGTTAAATTCAATTTTTGATAACCGTTTGCTCTCTTTTTCACTGGTTTCGTCTTGCTTTATTGTCTCGTAAATTTCTGCACAGTGCAAGCGCCTCAACATCAAACTTGCTGCTGTATCAATAAGAGCATCAAGAAGGGATGAAAATAATAATCTGCAGACACATGCATTCAAAATAACATCAAGTACAAAATAACATTGAAGTACATGTATTTTCAAATATATCCATAAATCTGATCTATCTCCTTCAGTATAGCATCCCCCTCCAAGTAAATTGAATGCGAAACAGTTGATGACATGTAGATCGGTAGTTATTTCGGATCGGAAACTAATCTGCCGGTTCGGAGCAACATCATTGCATTTGAAATAAGACGCACAAATTTGATGTCTCACTGTTTCCCATGTTTCGTGAAAATTCCTTAAATTAGGTTTTTTGTGTGGTAGCCAGTGCAATCCCTCATGCCTCCTGTGAGGCGGGGGGGGTTAATGGTCAGTTATTGCGCAGGTATCTACGACATCGTACAATACAATTCCTTCCGGATCGGAAATAACGGTTAACCTTCTGAATAACCTGTCTAGATATAATGTACAGTTCCTAGAAATGTAGAGATCTTCAATCAGTAGAAAAAAGAAATTCCATGACAAAGCACCGTTGCTTTTAATTGCTATGTTCACTCATAAGTCACGTTTTAAACATGATCCTAGACACGCGTTGTTTTGTAAAATTTATCTGCTAAATTTGCATATAACTATGTTTTTCAATCGTTGTGACTTCAGGAAATGTAGCCATCCAGGTTCCCCAAGACACTGGGTAGCAGAATCGAACTGCATCTACACAACATACTTGAAATCGCAACGTTGACTATCGCTCTGATGTTGCAAACAATAGTCATAAAACATAATAGGAATGAGACAGTGTTAAGTCACAAGCCGTCTACAAAAATATGAAAAGACGTCTATGAAAACGCATAGAAGTCCCAGACACTAGCTCAAAAACACGTTTACTCACCCCAACCCTATTCATCACTCCCTGAGGAGCCTGTAGATGTAATTTGATGTAGATCTATGCATATTAGATTGAAAATCTATGTGTTTTTTCATCAAAAACACTCATTCTTCACTAACTACTCTCTATGAAAACGCATAGAAGTCCCAGACACTAGCTCAAAAACACGTTTACTCACCCCCAACCCTATTCATCACTCCCTGAGGAGCCTGTAGATGTAATTTGATGCAGATCTATGCATTTTAGATCGAAAATCTATGTGTTTTTTCATCAAAAACACTCATTCTTCACTGACTACTGGAATAAAAAAAAATCCATGTTTTCAACAGAAAGAAGTTACTTATAATTTAGTCAGAATTTTTAATCAAGAGGTAGAAAGCACAATGACATGCTCATGGACGCTTTATCACTTATGATCATGCACGCCCATGCTCTTTTGAGAATCGTTTGATTTTTAGGATTTTTCAGGATTTTGTAGACGTGTTGACGCCTGCGATTACGCCCTTGTTTAGCTGGAACATGCGTGATGGGCAATTTCCACAAAGTTTCAAAATCGTTGTTACGCAGCTCTGATCCTACCCCTGAAATTAATCTCATCTTATTAAGGCTTGCAACCGGTCTCCAGCCCAAGTTACCTGTCGCCTTCAAATTCGCAACTGTTCAGTCGTTACCTACAACTCGACATAAATTTATGGTGAGTAATGCATGAACATACTCGTACATGGGCAAGTTCCCATGTGGAACAGGTCTGCCGTACCAAGCAAGAACACCGTATGTCCAAATTTTTCAAAATCGACTTTTTTTCAATTTCGGGTTCATCATGGACCACTTTATTCCTACTCAGAGCATTGGACTCTAATTCAAATCAATTCAGCATGAAAAAACTACTTTTTTGTGGCACTGTGGTAATGTTGCTAAAAATCGCATCGGATTACCAAGCAAGAACACCGTATACAGCCCTGTGATTGACCCCTTTTAAAATTTTAGGAATTTAACAGACAATTTTTAGGAATTTCAGTGAAAAATTAGAATACTCTGCAATTGATATAACATTGACTTAATATCCCACATCTCATAAGACATAGTGCTTTCATGGCAGACGAACAGATTTCACGAGAGACAAAGCCTATTCAACTCAGACATAATGCTGTTTTGAAAATATATTTTGTTTTTATTACATGTAGTGACGTTGAGATTTCAACAGTAATAAAAAATACAACAGTCATACTGATTTATGAGTTGGTCAAATGTTGATTTGTTGAATTGAAATAATGAAAAGCCTCGTAATCGAGTTTCTGAACAGGACATGCGTCGTATAAGTATGCCTACGTTAATGATGATGATTACCTTCAAACGCCCACCTTCCTTAATGTTGGAAAGACTGCAGCATATAGGAATCGTCCAATGATTCCAGTAAACTAGACTTGGATGGGGGAGCAGATAACGCTTGACAAAGAGATGATTTTAAAAATGCCTCGTAAACGAGTTTCTGAACAGGATATGTAGTGTACAGTTATGTCTACGTTAACGGTGATGATTACTGAGGTATGATATCATCAAATAAAAGGACAATTTCTCCAGCAAAAACATGCACATCTAGCGCAGATCGCCTAACAAATTTAAACGAAATTATCCCTCAAAACTGTTTAAACTCTGAAATTAAGACATTACATGTCGTAATGATTGCACACTGTATACATATTTGGATTACGAAGTCGTTTTGTTGATCGACACTGATCTAAAGTTAAAATAATATTCGGATATACGTCATACACAAGGCCTCCGTGTTTTTATAAATTATAAGAGGTGCTGGATGAAAGAGAGAATAATATAGCAAGTACCGGTAATTCACCTCCCCGACGGCAATTCGATAGTGATCTATGGATTTTTTGATATCATGGAGAGTCCTGGGTTCAAACATAGATCACTGTCGAATGCCGCCGGGGAGGTGAATTACTTGCTATAATATTCTCTCTAACATCTAGCACCTCTTATAATTAATTGTATAATTATGACTGATATAATGTAACGAAGCTAATTATTCCTACAAATTGTTTCTTATGGCTTGCTTAAGTCATTATTGAATTCAGTATGCTAAAAAAACGCTATTTTATTGCTTGATTTGACTCTTCAAAACCTGTATAAATACATGAAAACAAGCATGAATTATATTATTTTTATTTTTTTTCACTAATGGCCTCCTCTTCACCCCTTATAGCCATTCCTTCTCCACCAACAAAAGTGCAACAACGTATAAAAACAATGTAAAAACTATCTCTAACAAGTAATATACTGCGAATATGCTGTTCAGCTTTGCTATCAAAAAGCGAGAGAAACAAATCAATGATATCAGTGAACAGTAGCAATCGCTGATACGAACAGTCTCCGTAAAAATCAATGAACACTTTAGTGTGAAAACAAATTTATTCAAACTTGGTGTGAATACCAAGTATTCTGAGGGCATGAACGCTAACCTCTCTGCAATCAGAATGGCTGTAATATCAATATGTAGGTAAGATGAAAAAACCCAACTTTTGTAATACGAAATTTTAGGAATTTTTCATTTTTCACCAAATTTTAGGAAAATTTTAGGAATTTTAGGAGAGTTTTGAAATTTTAGGAATTTTAGGAATTTTAGGAGTAATCACACCCCTGCCGTATAATACTGAGTCACCTAACAGTCGTTTATTTGTCTTATGAATATTCTCCTAGACACGTCTTTATGAAATTATATCAATCCTGGAATAATAAGAATACTTCGTTCGGTGTTTTAGATTATTTATTAATTATTTGTTGGTGTTTGACATGTTTCAAAAACTTGCTTTCATTCGGACTTTTTCTTGGTGTCGATCTTCTCCTGAAATGAAGCGATCATCGAGAAATAAGTAAGTTGCATTTATTATCCGTACTGTATGCTACTCTTTTTGCAAGATTTTACAGTAAAGAGCTATAACGGAATGACATTCAGATAATCTGCTGTATGAAATTTGTATTAGAAGAGACAATTTATGTTACGGTTCTATAATTCTAGTTAACTTACGAGATAAAGAAAAGCCAGTGTAACATATAGACTGAAAAACCCTGATAATCTTTTTGAATAGGTGCATATTGTTCATGTATCGAATATGTAGTAATTAGAAGCTGAAAAGTAACGGGCGTAAAAACCATCCTGAAAATACTTTGGTTTAATGAGAACATTCTACGCCAAAATACGAAAATAGCAGCTTGTTGCGAATGGGAATCGAACTCCTCAGGCGAGGATATGCAGTTGAGATCGCTAACCCGACGACACTGCGACAGATGCTCTAACGGCTCTGTAGCTTTGGGGATGTATCATATGTGATATACTTGATGCTTTTGTCAGTAGACTCGATTTTACTTATTTTCTCCGAGGACATGAAAATTGTGATCAAGTTGAGATTGTGTTACACTGCTGGAGCAAAAATCTCGCAAGTTCGCATTGACTACATACTGCATACTTGTATTCATTTCTGAATAACGATAAATAACATTTCATCAGTTGATTATTTCCTTTTCAGGCTTTCAGTTGAAGAGTTCTCCCTTCTCCTGATGGAGCAATCAGAGAATGAAGAGGATCAATCAGAGAATGAACCGCCTACATGCTCTGATCAAGCGTCGCCTCCTTCCGCCTCCTTGACTCAATGTATCGCGCAGTCCTCCTCGTCTACTCCACATCAGCTGCAAAAACCGGCAGAAAATCGACCCTACTTGAAGGACATCTCAGCCTTCAAAGTTCTGAGTAGTTCTTCAGATTTTTTTTCAAAAAATGCTTTTCAGAGCCATTCAACAAATTCAATTTACTAAAGAATTCCAAAAATGTGAAGGAACCTGCACCAAGAATGCGACCAAGAGGAATCGCAAAACAAAAGAAGGATAAACTGAAGCGTCCCTGTTGCCTCTCATTCCGGTCCAGAGACGCAGTTATTGGAGGAACCTGCCGGAATCAGAGGGAAGCCCCGTTGCTTGTTCAGTTGCAACATTCAGTTGCTTGTTTTGTTGTCTTACATGCAAATAATGCTCATATGTAATGCTACATGTATTTACACAAGGCATCACATGGTTAATGACAGATGTCACATAATTTCATGGGCTGTGTATTAACACTAAAGATTTAAGACTCTACGAAGGATGAGTATGACGTGACATGATGCATAAAGTCAATTAAAAATCGTAAATGTACATGTTCAACATTTTCTAATAGGCCTATCTCACATGTAGGCCTAGGTGTACAATTACATCGAAATGGTGTTCATGAAGGTTAGTTCTATCATAATTAAGAGTCTAGTTAGTGAAGAATGAGTGTTTTGATGAAAAAACACATAGATTTTCAATCTAATATGCATAGATCTACATCAAATTACATCTACAGGCTTCTCAGGGAGTGATGAATACGAATGGAGTGAGTAAACGTGTTTTTGAGCTAGTGTCTGGGACTTCTATGCGTTTTCATAGAGAGTAGTTAGTGAAGAATGAGTGTTTTTGATGAAAAAACACATAGATTTTCAATCTAATATGCATAGATCTACATCAAATTACATCTACAGGCTCCTCAGGGAGTGATGAATAGGGTTGGGGTGAGTAAACGTGTTTTTGAGCTAGTGTCTGGGACTTCTATGCGTTTTCATAGAGAGTAGTTAGTGAAGAATGAGTGTTTTTGATGAAAAAACACATAGATTTTCGATCTAAAATGCATAGATCTACATCAAATTACATCTACAGGCTCCTCAGGGAGTGATGAATAGGGTTGGGGTGAGTAAACGTGTTTTTAAGCTAGTGTCTGGGACTTCTATGCGTTTTCATAGAGAGTAATTAGTGAAGAATGAGTGTTTTTGATGAAAAAACACATAGATTTTCCATCTAATATGCATAGATCTACATCAAATTACATCTACAGGCTCCTCAGGGAGTGATGAATAGGGTTGGGGTGAGTAAACGTGTTTTTAAGCTAGTGTCTGGGACTTCTATGCGTTTTCATAGAGAGTAGTTAGTGAAGAATGAGTGTTTTTGATGAAAAAACACATAGATTTTCGATCTAAAATGCATAGATCTACATCAAATTACATCTACAGGCTCCTCAGGGAGTGATGAATAGGGTTGGGGTGAGTAAACGTGTTTTTGAGCTAGTGTCTGGGACTTCTATGCGTTTTCATAGAGAGTAGTTAGTGAAGAATGAGTGTTTTTGATGAAAAAACACATAGATTTTCAATCTAATATGCATAGATCTACATCAAATTACATCTACAGGCTCCCAGGGAGTGATGAATAGGGTTGGGGTGAGTAAACGTGTTTTTGAGCTAGTGTCTGGGACTTCTATGCGTTTTCATAGAGAGCAGTTAGTGAAGAATGAGTGTTTTGATGAAAAAACACATAGATTTTCGATCTAATATGCATAGATCTACATCAAATTACATCTACAGGCTCCTCAGGGAGTGATGAATACGAATGGGGTGAGTAAACGTGTTTTTGAGCTAGTGTCTGGGACTTCTATGCGTTTTGATAGAGAGTAGTTAGTGAAGAATGAGTGTTTTTGATGAAAAAACACATAGATTTTCAATCTAATATGCATAGATCTACATCAAATTACATCTGCAGGCTCCTCAGGGAGTGATGAATACGAATGGGGTGAGTAAACGTGTTTTTGAGCTAGTGTCTGGGACTTCTATGCGTTTTGATAGAGAGTAGTTAGTGAAGAATGAGTGTTTTTGATGAAAAAACACATAGATTTTCAATCTAATATGCATAGATCTACATCAAATTACATCTGCAGGCTCCTCAGGGAGTGATGAAT
Organism: Prostheceraeus crozeri; assembly: GCA_907163375.1. Taxonomy (NCBI): domain Eukaryota; kingdom Metazoa; phylum Platyhelminthes; order Polycladida; family Euryleptidae; genus Prostheceraeus; species Prostheceraeus crozeri. The sequence continues at coordinate 75,784 of CAJQUW010008331.1, read as the reverse complement.
ACGAATGGGTGAGTAAACGTGTTTTTGAGCTAGTGTCTGGGACTTCTATGCGTTTTGATAGAGAAAAGTTTGTATTGCCTATGGCCATTTTCATGCTACAACTTGTTTTTGACACCAGCTGTCAGCTGGAGCCATGTTTATGTTGGTGGTTAGCATAAATGGGATGTTCTTCAGGTAGAGTTTTGGGAAATAGCTTTGAACTTGAGAGGGAGAACACCTGAGTACCTGGGTAACCATCTGCGATAAGTAAATGAATAGATCCGATGCTTAAATTGCGACGTATTCCTTTCTTTAATTTGATTGGCTGTCTTAAACGCATGTGAAAATGCATAGGAGTAAACGTGTTTACGGAGTAACCATACGTATAACGATTTCTGTGATAAAGCAGTGGTCTCAGTTCTTGATCTCAACTACAATGGCCCATTTGACGAACAATAGTCTTTACATTACTGAAAAAAAATAAAATATCTACTATCCCGGCCATTGACACTGCTCCACGCTATATAATAGGCAATCGCAACAAGAATAGTATTACGCGTTAAAAATATAAAGAGGGCATCTTATACAAAATATGACTCCTAAAGTATCATTCACTGAATTCCTGCAATATCCAAGTAACATCTCCAAAGAAAATGGAGTAAGAGCCGTAATAATAGCTTGTAAATAAGAGTTACATGAAAAAAAACTTTTGTGGCTTTTTTTTCACCATACATTATAAGAGTGAAATTACTCGATTTTGCTTCAATCAGTTACGAATGTTAAACATGATTGTTTTATATCAGAGCGTTATTGTGGTTACGTGCTTGTACTTAGCATGTCAAATGTCTCCCATGTCAGTGCACAACTCTTGCTTTATCAAAATATTGAGGAACCCGCTCAATGATCCCTCAATAACGCCGGAAAATATATTCCAGCTAAAATATAGACTCAAGTCCACTTATTCGGTTCCGAAATACTCGAAAATGCATTCATTCCCCTACGAACAACTGCTTCATCCCTGACAATTGATCCCAACAATACTCTAGTCATATCATTTGGCTCCGAACAACTCGAAGATGAAGTCATTCCCTTCCGAACAACTCCTTCAGCCCTGAAAAATGACCCGAAAGAGACTAGTCTATCTATATAGCTCCTAACAACTCGAAAATGCATTCATTCCCCTACGAACAACTGCTTCATCCCTGACAATTGATCCCAACAATACTCTAGTCATATTATTTGGCTCCGAACAACTCGAAGATGAAGTCATTCCCCTCCGAACAACTCCTTCAGCCCTGAAAAATGATCCGAACAACACTCTAGTCCACTTATTTGGCTCCGAGCAACTCGAAGACACAATCATTCCCCTCCGAACAACTCCTTCAACACTGAAAAGTGACCCGAACAACACTCCAGTCCACTCAATTGGCTCCGAACAACTCGAAGACACAATCATTCCCCTCCGAACAACTCCTTCAACACTGAAAAATGATCCGAACAATACTCTAGTCCACTCAATTGCCTCCGAACAACTCAAAGATGGAATCATTCCACTCCGAACAACTCCTTCAACACTGAAAAGTGACCCGAACAATACTCTAGTCCACTTATTTAGCTCCGAACAACTCGAAGAAGCAATCTTACTGCTCCGAATAACTCCTTTTACACTGAAAAATGATCCGAACAACACTCTAGTCCACTAAATTGGCTCCAAACAACACTCTAGTCCACTCAATTGGCTCCGAACAACTTGAAGATGCAATCACTCACCTCCGAACAACTCCTTCATCCCTGAAAAATGACCCGAAAGAGACTAGTCTATTTATTTGGCTCCGAACAACTCCAAAATGCAAGCATTTCCCTCCGAAAAACTCCTTCAGCCCTGACAAATGATCCGAACAACACTCTAGTCCACTTGTTTGGCTCCGAACAACTCTAAAATGCAATCACTCACCTCCGAACAACCCCTTCATCACTGAAAAATGATCGAAACAAGACTCCAGTCTATTTATTTGGCTCCGAACAACTCGAAGACACAATCATTCCCCTCCGAACAACTCCTTCTTCCCTGACAAATGATCCAAACAATACTCTAGTCCACTCAATTGGCTCCGAACAACTCGAAGATGCATGCTATCAGTAAATGTACCAAGCTTGCTGATCCCAGGATCGCAAAAAATTACGGTCTAGAAAGTATGTCTTAAAAGGCATGTACAGAATATTTATTACTAAAATGATGAAGATGTTATTTGTTTATTTAATGTGTTTTCTAGTATTCATTTTTCCTATGTTACGCTAGGATTAATGGATGTTAGCTTTGTAGTTGACCAGGTGACGGGAGATCATCTTTCTGAGAAAGTTATACAAAGTAATTAAAACTCCCCTTTTCAGTTTAGGCCAATATAATCAAGTTAAAATTAAAAGTATGGCAGACAGGCCTTCGGCATCCAGCGCCTTCAACGCTCGATGTTTGGATGATACAGATACAGATGCAGCCTTTGTGAAGCAGCCTTTCATGCATAGCATTGAAACGGAAGCTCTAGCTAAATTGAATATTCAACCCGAAATATACAAACGGTCTATTGATGACATCATAATAGGGCCAATACCATATGACGAATTCTCCTTTAATGAAATATTGACAGTTTTCAATTCAGTTAATAAAAATATTAAGTTTACACTAGAAACGTCCGAGCCTAGAGAATGGTTGCCATTTCTAGATATAAAAATTTCAAACAATGAAGTTATGTACAGCTGGTATCATAAAGCTGAACATTCGAATATTACTTTACGTAAGGATGCCTTTTTACCATGGCATGTAAAACAAAATTTCATAAGCAATAGGTTTCAGTCAATTGCTGAATGCTGCAATGACGATATCAGAAAACAAGAAAATATAAGCGAATTCCAGAGTTTTCTAATCGATAATGGTTATTATAAAAATGACTGCCGAGAGGCAAAACCTAAGAAAAAGCAACGAAAACCAAAACCACATAAGATAGTTAATTTCAAATTGCCTTTTGTAAGCGACAGATGCAATTGCAAAGTAAATTAATTAATTGATAAATACAAATTCCCCATTAAAGTCACAAACGAATACGGTATGAAATCGGCATCATTTTTAAGCACAAAAGTAATAACCAAAATTGTAAATTGCGAGATTTGCCTTGAATGTAAAAGTAATATTTGCCGAAAAAAGTTTATTGTGTACAAGTACACCTGTAGAATGTGTAATGTATTCTACGTCGGCAAAACAGCGAGAATGTTTAAGACGAGGCATCAAGAACATAAGCGAGCTATTAAAAACAAAAGTACATCGAGTGCCCTTTATCAACATTTAATAGAAAAGTATAATGGCGCTGGCGACATCGGGACTTTTCAGGTCGGTCTCATTACCAAACTGACCAACACACGAGATACAACAATAACAGAAGCCACAGCAATCACACAACTTAAGCCAGCAATCAATAGCAAACATGAATTATCTTTTTACAATCTAACTTCACAGTTCAACAGCCAATCATGCATGCAACACAGTTCTTGATATCATTTACTCTTATATAAACCTTCACAAAGGCTGCATGTGTGCCATTCAGACATCGACCGTTGAAGGCGGTGGACGCCGAAGGCCTGTCTGCCACACTTTTAACTTTAACTTGATTATATTGGCCGAAACTGAAAAGGGGAGTTTTAATTACTTTGTATAATAACTTTTTCAGATGTTAGCTTCTATTACACTAATCTGACTATCGATTTAGAAACATTTGATGGACCTAAAGTTAAAAAATAAACTCAATGAATTCTCCATGGCCACACTTGTTCTCCGTGTGGTTTACAACAACATACTTATAGACCCAAATTTCTTAAAGATGATGACATCGACTTACGGCTTCGATGTAAATATGTTTCAGAACGACGTATGTGATAGATTCTGAATGATCATCATTTGTATTTAGGCAGTGAATTTTGTTTGACGTTGTGACTTTTCGATGGGTGATGCTATCCCTTAGTTTCCGCAATTGTGCGGGTTAATTTCGCTGTCTAACGTTGAGATATACCTCAGCAGCACGTCAAGGTTCTCCATCTAATGTCTCAAGTTTCTAAGTCGAGAAATTAAGTTTGAACTTAGAAACTTGTCAAAAACAAAATATGTACTTGTTATTTCCAGGCAAATCGTCATTCATCGTACGAAGTTTGATCTCAAAGCAGCTTTGGTTATGCGCGGTTCTGACAACAACGGCCACTGTGAGTTATTTACGTGCAAGTGCAGTGACATCAGTGAGAGTAGGATAATTAGCTACACGTAGTGGGTTGGTTGCAGCTACCAGATACCCAGGTCATACAGCAATCCAAGTGTGTGTTTCGAGGCACACATTTCTCTTACACGAGTGCTTCCATACTACACACACTGTAGGCTATCTGCATTTTTCGATTGTAGCCTAACCTATGTCAAAATGGAGTATGTGGTGATGTAGGGAGTCTCTCTTTACCTTGATAACCAACTTTCCTCGTTTTTCTTATTCTGTTTACTTTCTTTCTGAGATCCCACTTATTACCTAACTCATTTCAATAGTAGTAATGTTCATGTGAATTTCGTTGGGGTATTCACTCAAGACTTTGTTCGAAGCAGCGTCATGTGTATGGGACACGTGTGCTCGCTCTACGTACAGTAGACCTCAGCTCAAACCTTGATCGGATCAAACCTGACAATTAAAACGTACACATTCTTCATTCCTGCTTAACACTGTGAGGGTGGGGATAGATTTTAAAAAAAAACTCGGTCACAAGGAAAAAAGGCGTTTCGCCCAATGTACCTCCTATAATAGAAAATTGTCATCCCATTTATTTTGAAGGTTGATGAAACAAAATAGACACTTATGGAGTTACATTTTTCATCTATATCAGCCTTCTTTTCCGTTGCGTTAAAAATTAACTCCTACATTCTTTTCAGATTTGACATGTCTTCTGCGGAGAAGCGTTGTACCGACTGAATGACACCCGAATCGGCGCAGTAGATATTAATGACAGTGTGTTGTCCGATGACCTAGGGGTAAGTATCAGTGGCAGTGATGGGATTTTCCAATATGAAATGTTATGCACACCTTTTCCAGTACAACTCGATATTGGTGACGTACGCAAAGGCATATCATCGAATACCAAGGGAAGGGAAGCGACTGAAGTTTCAACGCCTAGTCACGTGGAAATCTTGCGATGTTGATCTCCATCTCGACACGGAATAGAGCCGCTACATAACTTTTTTACTAATCAGCTCAGTTTTTTAATTGTTACCAGCTACGCATAGCGAGTACATATGCTTTGACTGCTTCAGATCTCAACGACGAATAGGGCAGCTTCTTATCTGTATGTAGTAGCCGGATCAGTATTTTCAGACATCACTAACTACACTGACGTTTTGAATGTTGCAGATCTCGACACCGAATGAGACTGCTTCATCTCTGTATATATGTTTTTCAGATTGTTAATATCGACGCCAGATTTTTTAGATTGTTGTATTACTCAAACTTCATTATGCACGCATGACTGCAGATGCCTTGACTGCAACAAATCTCCACGCCGAATAGAACTGTTACACATCTGTATATAGTACTCAGATCACTTTCTTACAGTGGCGGATTCAAGGGGGGCCTACCCGGCCGTGGCCGGGGGTGTGATACTCAGAATACAAATCTCCATCAGTTAAGTTAGTGTTCGATCTCTTTTTGATTTATCAATCAATGATGACTGATGAGAGAAACATGCAAGGAAATCTGATGACGTAAGGCATTTTCTGTCTTCATCAGATCATGGACTTCCAGATGATAAAAGAAATAAAATAAAAGCGAAGCTGTGTTTCAACAGTCTATAATGCTACTCCACCACCGTTCGTTGTTACTGTAAGTTTCAATCGATCAAGTTATTTTTGATAGTCGTGCATGTCGTGTGGAGTGGATGAGGATTGAAACAACTGATATCGTTTACAGCAGCGCTGGCCTCCACTTGCCAAGTCCAAGTCGGCCGTTTCTCATCCATCACTTTCATGTCCAGGTGCTATTACCTAGAAGTCCATGATCAGACTTAACATTTCAACGCCGTCAGCGATGTACTATTGAATGGCGATTCGCTTGCACACGCGGAGGTTTCTTTGTTGGCAATTGCAATGACTTGTAAATATTGTGTGCATATGCTTGCGAGACTGCGAACTGCTGATTCAGATGTAGATGATTAATGACTAAGAAGGAAACGCTATCCCTCTCTTATATTACATTTAGCTGCTTGTTGTTGACATACATGCAAGTCGAAGTCCACTGTGAACATGAGTGAGAGACCGCCAACGAAACGAAGGAAAATATCTGATTTCTTTGAGTCTGTGAAGAAAACGGATGCTACTTCTACAAATCAAAATACTATGAGCACGTCATCGTATAATTTGTCATCTCAAAATCTCTCCTGTTAGTCGTCGTCATCTAAAATAGAAATACAAGGAGAGTCGAAAAATACATCTTCGTCTTATTCGACGTCATCACCCAAAACGCTAGAATTGAAGTATCAAAGTTTCGAGGTCGACGGAAATGGAATAGGAGAAAGCGACATTGCTCGAGCATTACAACATCCTGGTGGACCAGTCCAAAAAATGAGCAAAGAGAGAAGTACATATTCTTCTGGTGCTTGCAGTATTCATTCCACAATAACTAAAGTTGATTTTATTGTTTCTCTAGTAATACTGAACTCAGTGATGACTGTAACCAAACGTCTCGCATGCGTATTACAATCTGCCTCAAATGACTTGATTTCCGCTCTACAACACGTCGACACAGTGATGGATTTACTCAAATCAAGAAGGAATGAAGAGTTCTTCTCTGAATTGTTCGAAAAGATTGAAAAGTTGACAACAAGACCGATACAAACTCCGAGAACAGTTGGAACGCAGGTACATCGAACGAACGTACCATCCACCACACCAATTGAATATTATCGCCGAGGAATATATTACCCTTTTCTTGATGGACTGATTTCCCTACTACATGATCGTTTTAGTGGTCATGCTGCTAGTGTGATGCACCTCTCCAAGCTGCTTCCTAACAATGTGACTAATACTGCGTTTGAAGATATTCTTCCTGCTGTGGAATTGTATTCTGAATATCTAAATGGAAACTTGGACGAATTGGAAGGCGAATTTAGACTTTAGTTGGAACATTAAGACTTTACTTAAAATCTTCGCCTTATTACCGGTTTCATCTGCAAGCGCCGAAAGGACATTTTCAGTCTTGAAACATTTGAAAAGTTATCTGCGATCTAACATGTCAGAAGAGCGCTTAACTGGTCTGACATTAGCTTACATTCATCGTGACATGGACTGCGAAAAAACCGTTGATGCCGTCGTACAATTATTTGCAAGAAAGCAAACAAGAATATCTATGTGACCCGACCCCTTCACTTCTAAGAATGTAAGTACGAACTTTTCCTTCTTGACTCTATATTCACGATGTGTAGAAATTATAGGCGTTTCACGAATATACATGAGCGTTTCATATTAACATACTGTGTGACGTTTTGCATAGGCTACTAACATTAAGTCTGTTGGCCTACATAAATGAGAGAATTATATTTTATACAAATTGACTAAACCAAGTATTAATTATAACTATTTCTGCTTTCGGTTTTACATGTCTTAAAACGTACAAGTTGATATCATTTCAATATTTTATTTTTCATTACTTTGTTGAATGACAGTATTTTCGAAACCCATGACTGTAAGTAAAAGCCCCCAGAACTTAAATTCAGGATCAGCCGCTGGGCCCCCCCTGTGGTCGAATCCTGGATCCGCCACTGCTTTCTTAGATTGTTTTTTATCATTCACAGATGACAAGTGCACATGCTTTGACTGTTTCAGATCTCGACGCCGAATAGAACAGCTGTACATATCTGTATATAGTAGCTAGACACAGACTTTACTAAGTCCGCATGAAGACTATAGATATTTTGACTGACACTGATCTCGACACCGAATGTAGCCACTTCATATCTGTAAATAGTTCTTTCATGTTGTTATAATCCACGCCAAATCATTTTTTCACGATTGTTATTATACATAGAGATTAGCATCCAAGCATGAAAACAATTGATGCTTTGACTGTTACATACGTCCTGTTAATATAAGCAGAGTTTTCGTTGTCCCGGATTGTTTCCACTGACGTGAAGGAAATCAAAATACATGGTACAAATCACCATATCGTTTTCAGTTTTCAGCGCCTTTAAAAACAACTTTTATACGAAAAGTATGACATTAGGAATGACGTCATAGTCAAAATCTAAGATGTGTAAGCAATTGTGAGCCTTTTCTAACCTATTGCACAGACTTGTGTGCCAAATCTGAGGGCATGATCGACTTTCAAGTGTAAATAGTAGAACTCTGTCAAATAATTGCTGGTTTGAGTTTCGCTCAGACTTCGGTAACGGAATAGACGACCCCTAAATGTCACAGTCGTGGGCCACAGATTTAGGCGGAGAAGTGGGCGACTTGATGACGTGCGTTGAACCTGAAGTAAATTCCTATTCGCCAGATAGCGCGTTGCATGGCTATTTGCGATTACGTGAGTGTTGCATAAGAATACATGTATTCAATATTTCAATTTCATCTCATGCTACGGAATAAAGGTTTTTCGCTTTCATGATAGTCATTCACTAAAACGATAAAAACACATCGCCTTACCCGATGTGACCATTTCTTGGTTGTGTTGACCTACTGTCAGTGGTGCCATACTGTCTCCCCAAAGCACTGGGAGAGGAGATGTGATCTCCCGATGGAAATATACACTGAAAATTAGTCCACATACCTACTTCCTTAAAATACGTTGATACACTACACTTCTAGAGTTGTTCGGAGGCAATTGAGTGGACTAGAGTATTGTTCCGATCATTTTTCAGTGTTGAAGGAGTTGTTCGGAGGGGAATGATTGCATCTTTGAGTTGTTCGGAGCCAATTGAGTGAACTAGAGTATTGTTTGGATCATTTTTCAGGGTTGAAGGAGTTGTTCGGAGGGGAATGATTGCATCTTCGAGTTGTTCGGAGGCAATTGAGTGGACTAGAGTATTGTTCCGATCATTTTTCAGGAAGAAAGGAGTTGTTCGGAGGTGAATGATCGCATCTTCGAGTTGTTCGGAGCCAAATAAGTGGACTAGAGTGTTGCTCGGGTCACTTTTCAGTGTTGAAGGAGTTGTTTGGAGGGGAATGATTGCATCTTCGAGTTGTTCGGAGCCAAATAAGTGGACTAGAGTATTGTTCGGATCATTTGTCAGGGAAGGAGTTGTTGGGAGGGGAATGATTGCATCTTTGAGTTGTTCGGAGGCAATTGAGTGGACTGGAGTATTGTTCGGGTCATTTTTCAGGGTTGAAGGAGTTGTTCGGAGGGGAATGATTGTGTCTTCGAGTTGTTCGGAGGCAATTGAGTGGACTGGAGTATTGTTCGGGTCATTTTTCAGGGTTGAAGGAGTTGTTCGGAGGGGAATGATTGTGTCTTCGAGTTGTTCGGAGGCAATTGAGTGGACTAGAGTCTCGTTCGGGTCACTTTTCAGTGTTGATGGAGTTGTTCGGAGCAGTAAGATTGCATCTTCGAGTTGTTCGGAGGCAATTGAGTGGACTAGAGTATTGTTCGGGTCATTTTTCAGGGTTGAAGGAGTTGTTCGGAGGGGAATGATTGCATCTTCGAGTTGTTCGGAGGCAATTGAGTGAACTAGAGTATTGTTCGGGTCATTTTTCAGGGTTGAAGAAGTTGTTCGGAGGGGAATGATTACATCTCCGAGTTGTTCGGAGCCAATTGAGTGGACTAGAGTCTTGTTCGGATCACTTTTCAGGGTTGAAGGAGTAGTTCGGAGGGGAATGATTACATCTTCGAGTTGTTCGGAGCCAATTGAGTGGACTGGAGTATTGTTCGGATCATTTTTCAGGGTTGAAGGAGTTGTTCGGAGGTGAATGATTGCATCTTCGAGTTGTTCGGAGCCAATTGAGTGGACTAGAGGGTTGTTCGGATCATTTGTCAGGGACGAAGGAGTTATTCGAAGGTGACTGATTGCATTTTAGAATATTTCGGAGCCAATTGAGTGGACTAGAGTATTGTTCGGGTCATTTTTCAGTGTTGAAGGAGTTGTTCGGAGGTGAATGATTGCATCTTCAAGTTGTTCGGAGCCAATTGAGTGGACTGGAGTGTTGTTCGGGTCACTTTTCAGTGTTGAAGGAGTTGTTCGGAGGGGAATGATTCCATCTTTGAGTTGTTCGGAGGCAATTGAGTGGACTAGAGTATTGTTCGGGTCATTTTTCAGGGTTGAAGGAGTTGTTCGGAGGGGAATGATTGCATTTCCGAGTTGTTCGGAGCCAAATAAATAGACTAGAGTCTTGTTCGGATCATTTTTCAGTGTTGAAGGAGTTGTTCGGAGGGGAATTACTGCATCTTCGAGTTGTTCGGAGGCAATTGAGTGGACTAGAGTATTGTTCCGATCATTTTTCAGGAAGGAATGAGTTGTTCGGAGGTGAATGATTGCATCTTCGAGTTGTTCGGAGCCAAATAAGTGGACTAGAGTGTTGCTCGGGTCACTTTTCAGTGTTGAAGGAGTTTTTTGGAGGGGAATGATTGCATCTTTGAGTTGTTCGGATGCAATTGAGTGGACTAGAGTATTGTTCGGGTCATTTTTCAGGGTTGAAGGAGTTGTTTGGAGGGGAATGATTGCATCTTTGAGTTGTTCGGAGTCAATTGAATGGACTGGAGTATTGTTTGGATCATTTTTCAGTGTTGAAGGAGTTGTTCGGAGGTGAATGATTGCATCTTCGAGTTGTTCGGAGCCAATTGAGTGGACTAGAGTGTTGTTCGGATCGTTTTTCAGGGTTGAAGGAGTTGTTCGGAGGGGAATGATTGCATCTTCGAGTTGTTCGGAGGCAATTGAGTGGACTAGAGTATTGTTCCGATCATTTTTCAGGAAGGAAGGAGTTGTTCGGAGGTGAATGATCGCATCTTCGAGTTGTTCGGAGCCAAATAAGTGGACTAGAGTGTTGTTCGGGTCACTTTTCAGTGTTGAAGGAGTTGTTTGGAGGGGAATGATTGCATCTTCGAGTTGTTCGGAGCCAAATAAGTGGACTAGAGTATTGTTCGGATCATTTGTCAGGGAAGGAGTTGTTGGGAGGGGAATGATTGCATCTTTGAGTTGTTCGGAGGCAATTGAGTGGACTGGAGTATTGTTCGGGTCATTTTTCAGGGTTGAAGGAGTTGTTCGGAGGGGAATGATTGTGTCTTCGAGTTGTTCGGAGGCAATTGAGTGGACTAGAGTCTCGTTCGGATCATTTGTCAGGGAAGGAGTTGTTGGGAGGGGAATGATTGCATCTTCGAGTTGTTCGGAGCCAATTGAGTGGACTAGAGTATTGTTCGGATCATTTGTCAGGGAAGGAGTTGTTGGGAGGGGAATGATTGCATCTTCGAGTTGTTCGGAGCCAATTGAGTGGACTAGAGTATTGTTCGGATCATTTGTCAGGGAAGAAGGAGTTGTTGGGAGGGGAATGACTTCATCTTCGAGTTGTTCGGAGCCAATTGAGTGGACTAGAGTATTGTTCGGGTCTTTTTTCACGGATGAATTAGTTTTTCGGAGCCAAATTAGATTCTACTTTAGGTCATATTTGTTGTTCGGATGGGAAACATAGCAGGAAAGCAGTGCCGATGTGTCATTATTGCGTAGAATAGAAAACCTCTTGCGTTTGAAACCGCATACTCTTTGTTCGAGATGTTCGGATTTTAACCTTTGGTTGTTCGGGCTTGTTCGGAGGTGTTCGGATTTGTTTGGAATATGATTTTATGACTTTCTTGCTGATTTAAGTTGACGAGCAGATAAAACTAACTACTTTCTACTCAAATATGAAATATTCGGCTCAATTTTTCTCAATTATTAATGAGATTTTTATTGTTCGGAATAGATTTGTTGTTCGGATTTTATCTACACCCTCCGTCCCCATGAGTAAAGGAGATCTGAAACATTTACTGATATGTAGAAAGTTGTTCATGCCTTTTCCTAGTAGTGTGAACAAACATGGGAAAAATGGTCCAACCGTGTTCAACCATAGAAATCCGATTGTTTTACTGTGTTGGGCTAGACGGGTCATCAGCTTTTTTTTGGGTGGACATTAAAGCTGCTCGCTGTCCCGAACAATTCGTGTCCACGTCGGGATAGGCGGTTTCAGTGCGATTTCCCTTCCACCCTTTAAATAGTATAGTAGGCTATCTGATTTCTATGGGTCCAACATCCCAAAGATTGACCCTGAATGACGTTGTCGGCGAGTTTCTTTTCGTCGTATAGCCTGTAGGAAAAGGAATCGACTTGCAACCAGAATATGATTCCCGCTGCCACCTGTGAGTTTAGCCGAGCGTACAACATGCAGCTCTCAAAACAAGGACACAAGGACATTTGTTTACATAGAATATGGATATATACGAAAAGTGTCGACTCAAAAAAGTATCTGTATACACAATGAAAATTTTTGTATGAAAAGATTCAGTTTCTTGCGGAGAATATGCTCCCGTGGTCCAAAAAAATATTTGAGCACTTTTAAAAAAGTCAAAATTTTGCCATTATGACCGAGATGACTCCTATATGTAAGTAGTATGCAACAAGTTGGATATCAAAAGGAATGAATATTTGCTGATAAGCATTCTAACTAAGCGGAAATTATGCTGATCATCAAGGGAATTCATGATCCGTTTTATAATGGAATTCCTGATGAAAAAGTCGACATCTTATTATGCTTTCTTGTCTCAAATTTCATATTTCTATTTTATGAAAGCAATAGCAAGTCATCGAGTTGCCAATTTAACAAATATTACTTCTCCATACCTGTCATGAAACGGGCAATCTGTAAAATATCATTTCATTCTGCTATGCTATCATGATCAGTCAATGCCGTTGTAATTTCTTCAAAACTGCATAAATGTGTGTATCTCACATTTGGAAATAATTCCAACTGCATCTCCCTTCAGTTCATTTAATAGAATCGAAAGTGCATACACATAAAGGGAACTAATAAATGCGGAGTTACCACTCTACCTAAGATACCTAATTTTTTTACTCTATGTTTGTTTATATCGTTTACATGGGTAAAAAAGAATTAGTGTGCACTGCTGTGGTGCACTGTCTTCTTAATTTGTGCCTTCATGTGGATGACATGCAGAAAATGAAGGTTGTCCTCAGTAAAAATAATGGCGTGAGATCTACTGAAAAGGATGTCGTGATAATAGAATAAGTATATTAGGTAGAGTACGTAGAGTAGCAACCAAGCATCTATTAAATCCCCAATATGTGTACCAAAGTATATTTAAACACCTTGATGCATACACTGGCGATCATAGAGTAGATGTATTACCCGTTGGTAAGGCCGTTCATGGGCCAATATCGTTCCGGCTTTGGCTTTTTATCTTTCCAGTAAATTCATTCCATTTAAATATTTATATTTCACTTTCTTTAAATACTACTTATTAATTGAAAATAAGTAGTATTATATATATCCCGAAACTATATATGTCAAAGAAAAGACCGGCCAACGATGAAAATTTCATTAACCTTTTTGCGCCCGAATTTGAATAAATATCAGTCACTGCTAGAGCATCAGTGTCGGGCGATGCTATATCACTGGTGTCAATGCGCTATTCTGAGCACGTAATCTTATTGTCAATGATCCCAAAACAATAATTTGATTTAGTTAACACTAGAAAGACCGTTGGGTCAATTGACCCAGAAATGATAATATTTGAATCCGTACACCTCTAAAAATTTGCAGTAGTTGACTTATCTCCCTCGACTTTTCCTAAAACTGTAATGTGTTGAATATAAGCATAAAATAAATTTCACGGATTTGTTAGTTTCGATTTCTATTACCAATTATGCATGAAAGACCGTTGGGTCAATTGACCCACTTCATTCCTACACTCTAACGAAGCCATGCCTGGGCGTTCATTCACTGGTCGTGCATGCGCTTTTTGTTACAGTCAATGAACAATGCGCCTACACTCTAACGAAGCCACGCCTGGGCGTTCATTCACTGGTCGTGCACGCGCTTTTTGTTACAGTCAATGAACAATGCGCCTACACTCTAACGAAGCCACGCCTGGGCGTTCATTCACTGGTCGTGCACGCGCTTTTTGTTACAGTCAATGAACAATGGGTCAGCACTCCATACTTTCTTGCTCTATGATATTGAAGGTGACATTATTGATTGGCTATTTTCGTGAACGGAGTGTGGAGTAGCGTTCACTGCTATCGGAGGAAGTGTCAATGTTCATTTTCTGTCAGGATGGCTGCACGATCACGGCGCACGGCAGCTGAAATCGCGCAACTGCTTATAGCTAATGTGGATTCCGACGAGAGTGGAAATGACGATGAAACTGAAAATGGACTTGCCTACGATCCATCTCCTGCAGTGAGCGATGAAGAGGAAAGTACTGACGAAAGTGAAGACCCTATTGAAAGAGAAAGCGTCAGAAGAAGTGCTGAAGCGAGAGAAATGCAGTTTACATCCTCTGATGGAACTCATTGGACTCGGGTGGATATTGGAAGCGTCACTGACAGAGGAAGAGCACCGGCACGAAACATTATACGACAAAGACCTGGTGCAACTCGTTTCATTTTGAACAGAGTTGATAACAAAGAAGATATTTTTATCGAACTTCTTGGTCATGACAGCATTCTTCGAATCCTTGACTTCACTAGAGCTGAAGCAAACCGACAAGGAAATCATGAGTTTGAAATTTCTGAAAACGATTTGTTCGCCTTCTTCGGACTGTGCATAATTAGAGGCGTTCTACAAGCGAAGAACGAGCCGCTATCATCATTCTGGAGTCAAGAATTTGGAATAAATGTGTTCAAGGAGACAATGAGCAGAAATCGATTCAAGGACATAAAACGCTATATACGCTTTGATGATAAAACAACCAGGTCAGAAAGAAGAGAAGCCAACAAGTTTGCAGCAATTCAAGAGCTATGGGAATCAGCAATGAAAAGGTGCGGTGATGCTTTTTTTCCTGACAACACACAACTGTCGATGAACAGCTATTCCCCTGCAAGTGTCGGTGCCCTTTCTTGCAATATATTAGCGCAAAACCCGATAAGTTTGGAATCAAATTTTGGTTCATTTGCGATGTTGATAGCAAGTATGTTTTGAACGCGGTTCCTTACACAGGGAAGGATGAACAACGTGATCCACGCGTTTCTGTTCCTGAATCAGTTGTCATGAACTTGACCAAGGCTTACACCAACAGTGGCATTTCAGTGACGACTGATAACTTTTTCACCTCCAGCTCCTTGGCCAAAAATCTTTCTCAGAGGAACATAACTCTGTTGGGAACGATTCGACAAAATAACTGAAATTCCAAGGGAAATTCCTTGCTTCAAAGCATATTCCGGTTCACTCATCTGCATTCTTCAAGTCTGAAAACCAAATGCTTGCGGCTTACACAGTCAAAACAACCAAAACTGTGCTGGTTTTATCATCTGAGCACAGATCCGCGAAAGTCGATGAGAACCATCCAAAGAAATAACCGGAAATTATCACGAAATACAACAACACGAAATACGGCGTTGACATTTCCGACCAAATGTTGAGGTTGTATTCTACAAAGTGCGCATCAAGGCGATGGCCGCTTGCGGTTTTCTTCAACCTTTTGGACATCTTATGCCTCAATTCGTGGATCTTGGCGAAGGAAATGAACATGAGAAGTGCAAGAACACGCAGAGAATTTTTGTTACACATCGGAAAGTTGTTCTGCAGCAAGGCACCGTCCGAAAGCGTCCACCTCATTTCAATATTTCTACACTTCGTTCTCAAGCCCTGCAGAGCGGATCATCTGAAGAACGGACGAGATGTCAAACGTGCAAGTCCAATAAGACAAAGGTAACATGCTGCTCCTGTCACAAGTTTGTTTGTGGCAAGTGTTCCTCTCCCCTGTGCAATTCGTGCAGTTCCTCTTAGACAGTCAGATGAGAGACAATTCTTATCTCAACACTTTCAGCTTTTGTTATTACATATTTCAATAAAAATTGTTCACCGACATTATGTATTTTTTTTGTTGTGGGTCAATTGACCCAACGGTCCTTAATGGTTAAAAAATTTTTGGTCTTTCTAATGTTAAGTGGAAACCTGCAATGGTACATAGTGCTTAATTTCAAAAAAATCTTTCGAGAGGTCTTGAGACTTGTTGAATTCCTAAACTTCTGACAAATACGAGTAGGCCTTATAACCGCGTATATAGTGGAAACCTGCAATGGTACAATAGTGCTTAAAGTTCAAAAAAAATTCTTCAAGAGTGTCTGTGGCACTTTTGAATTCGTAACTTAGGATCAAATACGAGTAGGCCCATACGTATATAGTGGCGCACCTTGCAATTTGTACATAGTGCTTAAGTTCAAAAGAAGTCTTGGTGAGGTCTTGGTACTTGTGAATTCTAACTAAGGAAAATACGAGTAGGCCTATACGTGTTTAGTGGAAACCTGCAATGGTACATAGTGCTTAAATTCAAAAAAAATCTTCACGAGGTCTTGGTACTTGTGAATTCTAACTTCGGACAAATAAAATAAACGAAAAAGAATAAAAATAAAAATATAAACCAATCACAAACCCAATACCGACACACTCCCCCCAACTCCCCCCTACCCCCCCCCACCCGCCCCCCCCCCCCCCCCCCCCCTGTTCCCCCCCCTCTACGGCCTATTACGTGCGTATTACGTGGCCACCTGCAATATGTACATAGTGTTCTCAAGTTAAAAAAATCTTCGTGAGGTCTTGGGCACTTTTGTGAATTCTAACTTTTGGACAAATACGAGTAGGCCTATACGTATATATAAACGCGTGGCCACCTGCGAAATTGTACATAGTGCATAAGTTCACAAAAAAATCTTCGTTGAGGTCAAAGTCCTTGTCCGTTCTAATTTAGGACAAATACGAGATAGGCCTATACAAAATAAAGTGGCCACCTGCAATTGTACATGGTGCTTAAGTTCAAAAAAAATTCTTCGTGAGTGTCTTGGTACTTGTGAATTCCTAATTTAAAGACGAAATACGAAGTAGGCTCTGTTACGTGTTAAGTGGAAACCTGCAATGGTATTATAGTGCTTAAGTTCAAAAAAATCTTCGTGAGGTCTTGGTGACTTGTGAATTCTAACGTATCTGACAAATAACGAGTAGGCCTATGCGTATTAATAGTGGAAACCTGCAATGGTACATAGTGCTTAAGTTCAAAAAAAGTCTTTGGTGAGGTCTTGGTACTTGTAAATTCTAACTTCGGACAAATACGAGTAAGCCTATAACGTGTTTAGTGGAAACTCTGCAAATGGTACATAGTGCTTAAGTTCAAAAAAAAATCTCTACGTGAGGTCTTGGGTACTTGTGAATACTAATTTAAGGAAAAATACGAGTAGGCCTATACGTGTTTAGTGGAAACCTGCAATGGTACATAGTGCTTAACTTCAAAAAAAATCTTACAAGAGGTCATTGGCACTTGTGAAATTCTAACTTAGGACAAATACGAGTTAGGCCCAATCATTACATATATTATGTGGCCACCTGCAATTGTACATAGTGCTTAAGGTCAAAAGTAAAGTCTTGGTGAGGTTCTTGGTACTTTGTGAATTCCCTAACTAAGGAAAATACGAGTAGGCCTATACCGTGTTTAGTGGAAACCCTGGCCAATGGTAACATAGTGCCTTAAATTCAAATAAAAAATCTTCAACCGAGGGTCTTAGTACTTGTGAATTCTAGCTTAGTACAAATACGAGTAGGGCCCATACGTGTTTAGTGGCCACCTGCAATTGTACATAGTGCTCAAGTTAAAAAAAAAATCTTCGTGAGGTCTTGGCACTTGTGAATTCTAACGTTATGACAAATACGAGTAGGCTCTAATACGTATATATGAGGTAGGCCAACCCCATGCAATTGTACATAGTGCATAAGTTCACAAAAAATTCTTCGTGAGGTCTTGGTACTTGTCAGTTCTATCTTCTAATTTAGAGGACAAATACCGAGTAGGCCTATAACAAATATAGTGAGCAGAACCTGCAATGGTACATAGTGCTTAAATATTCAAAAAAAAATCTTCCACGGAGGTCTTGGTACTTGTGGAAATGCTATTTCTAGCTTAGGACAAATACGAGTAGGCCTGTAACGTGTTTTAAGTGGAAATCCCTGCAATGGTATATAGTTTCTTTAAGTTCCCAAAAATAATCTTCGTGAGGTCTGGTACTTGTGAATTTCTAACTTTCTGACAAAATACGAGTAAGGCCTATGCGTATATAAGTGGAAACCTGCAATGGAACATAGTGGCTTTAAGTTCAAAAAAAGGTCCTTGGTGGTGAGGTCTTGGTATCTTGTAAATTCTAACATTCCGGGACAAATACGAGTAAGCCTTTTTACGTGTTTAGTGGAAACCTGGCCAATGGTACATAGTGCTTTAAAGTTCAAAAAAAATCTTCGTGAGGTCTTGGTACTTGTGAATTTCCTAATTTAAGTGGAAAAATACGAGTAGGGGCCTAGTATGACGTG
Organism: Prostheceraeus crozeri; assembly: GCA_907163375.1. Lineage (NCBI taxonomy): Eukaryota > Metazoa > Platyhelminthes > Polycladida > Euryleptidae > Prostheceraeus > Prostheceraeus crozeri. The sequence continues at coordinate 57,246 of CAJQUW010008331.1, read as the reverse complement.
GATTTAGTGGAATCGACCTGCAATGGTACATAGTAAGCTTAAGTTCAAAAAAAATTCTTCAAGAGGTCTTGGCACTTGTGAATACTAACCCCCCCTTTAAGTAGACGAAAATATCGAGTAGAAGGCCCATACATATATAGTGGCCACCTGCAATTGTACATAGTGCTTAAGTTCAAAAAAGAAGTCTTGGTGAGGTCTTGGTACTTGTGAAATTTCGTAATCTAAGGAAAATACGAGTAGGCCCTATAACGTGTTTTTTAGTGGAAACCCCTGCAATGGGGGGGTGGTTACAATTAGTGCTTAAATTCAAAAAAAATCTTCATTCACGAGGTCTTGGTACTTGTGGATCTAGAAAAATTAGGACATTACGAGCTAGGCCTGTAACGTGTTAAGTGGAAACCTGCAATAAGGCTTTATATAGTTCTTAAGTTCAAAATAAAATCTTCCAAGAGGTCTTGGTACTTGGGTTGAATTCTAACTTCTGGACAAATACGTAGTAGGGGGTAGTGCCGTATCGGTATAAAGTGGGAAACTGCTGCAATGGTACGATAGGTTTCTTAATGTTCAAACAAAAGTCCTTCGGTTGAGGTCTTGGTACTTGGTACATTTCCTAACTTCTGACTTCTGAACAAATACGAGTAGGCCTATTTGGTGCGGTGTTTAGTTGGGAAAACCTGTCAATGGTACATTAGTGCTTAAGTTCAAAAAAAATCTTCGTGAGGTCTTGGTACTTGTGAATACTAACTTAGTAAAAATACGAGTAAGCCGTTAAACGTGTTTAGTGGAGAACCTGCAATGGTACATTAGTGCTTAAGTTCAAATGAATCTTAATCTTCCGGTGAGGTCTTGGTACTTGGTGAATTCCTAACTTAGGACAAATAAAAGAGGTATGGCCTATACCGTGTATATAGTTGCCTACCCTGCAAATTGTACATAGTGCTAAGTTCAAAGAAATCATTTTGGTGAGGTCTTGGTACTTGGAATTCCAAACTTAGGGACAAATACTAGTAGGCCTTTCCTATTAGGTTGCCCCAACCTGCAATTGTATACATAGTGGCTTTAATTTTCACAAACATTTGGTGAAGGCTTGGTACTTGTGAATTTCGTAAACTTAGGGAAATAAGAGTAGGCACCTATACGTAATATAGTGGCCACCTGCAATTAAACATAGTGCTTAAAATCAAAAGAAGTCTTGGGTGAGGGGTCCGTTGGTAGCTTGTGAATTCTAACTAAAGGAAAATACGAGGTAGGCCTATAATAAGTGTTTTAGTGGAAACCTGCAATGGTACATAGTGCTTATAAGTTTTAAAAAAAAAGTCTTCACGAGCTCCTTGGTACTTGCCTGTGAATTCTAACTTAGGACAAATACGAGTGAGGCCTATACACGTATACTATAGTGGCCACCTGCAATTGTTCATAGTGCATAATTTCAAAAAAAATCTTCGTGAGGTCTTTGTACTTGTCAGTTCTAACTTAGGAGACAAAATACGAGTAGGGGCTGATTACAACATATAGTGGCCCACCTGCAATTGGTACATGGTGCTTAAGTTCAAAAAAATCTTCGTGAGGTCTTGGTACTTTGTGAAATTTCTAATTTAAGACAAATACGAGTAGGCCTGTACGTGTTTATGTTTAAACCTGCAATGGTTATATAGTGCTTAAGTTCAAAAAAATCTTCGGTGAGGTCTTGGTGACTTGGTGAATTCTAACTGTCGGACAAATACGAGTCAACCTATAGCGTGTTTAGGTTGGAAACCTGCAATGTAAATAAAAAAAAAAAAACCAGTAGTGCTTAAGTTCAAAAAAAACTGTCCGTGAGGTCTTGGTACTTGTTGAATGTCTAATTAAGGAAAAAATACGAGTAGGCCTAATACGTGTTATAGGTGGAAACCTGCAATGGTCACATAGCTTGGGGGGGGGGGGGGGGGCCCTTAAAGGTTCAAAAAAAAATACTCTTCAAGAGGTTTGGCCTCTTTGTGAATACTAACTTAGGACAAAAACGAGTAGGCCCCATACATATATAGTTGAGGCCACCTGCAAATTGTACATAGTGCTTAAAGTTCAAAAGAATCTTTCTAGCAATTGCTTTATCATTACTTACTTTTCTTGTTACTTTAGCTTGATAATTCTATCTTTTTGAATTCGTCTTCAATTGGCTTTTTTTTATACTCCTTGGTGAGGTCTTTGGGGTACTTTGTGAATTCTAACTAAGGAAAATAACGAGTAGGCCTATACGTGTTTAGAGTGGAAACCTGCAATGGTACATAGTGCTTAAATAATTCAAAAAAAAATCTTCACGAGGTCTTGTACTTCGGTGGAATTCTAAGCTTAGGACAAATACGAGTAGAGGGCCTGTACGTGTTAAAGTGGAAAACCTGCAATGGTATATAGTTCCTTAAGTTCACCAAAAAATCTTCGTGAGGTCCTTGGTTACTTGTGGAATTCTAACTCCTGACCAAATACGAGTAGGCCTATGCGTATATAGGTGGAAACCCTGCAATAGGTACATAGTGCTTAAGTTTCAAAAAAAGTCTTTGGTGAGGTGCTTGGTATCTTGAAAATTTCTAACTTATTCGGACAAATGACGAGGTAAGACCTTATTACGTGTTAAGTGGTAAACCTGCAATGGTACATAGTGCTTAAGTTCAAAAAGAAAATCTTCGTGAGGTCTTGGTACTCGTGTGGAATTCTAATTTAGGGGAAAAATACGAGTAGGGGCCTATACCGGTGTTGTTAGTGGAAACACTGCAATGGTACATAGTGGCCTTAAAGTTCAAAGAAAATCTTGTCGTGAGGTCTTGGTCACTACTTGTGAATTTCTAACTTAGGCAGAATACGAGTAGGGGCCTAGTGACCTATAATAGTTGCCACCTGCAATTTGTACATAGGTGCTTAAGTTCACGAACAACATTTTGGGTGAGGTCTTGGTACTCTGTGAATTCTAAACTTAGGTCAAATATGAGTAGGCTTAGGCCTACATACGTATGATAGTGGCCACCTGCCAATTATACATAGTGCTTAAGTTCAAAAGCAAAGTTCTTGGTGAGGAGTCTGTGGTACTTGTGAATTCGTAACTAAGGAAAATACGAGTAGGCCCTATAAGTGTTTAGTGGAAACCTGCAATGGTACATAGTGCTGTGCTAAGTGTTTAATAAAAAAAATTCTTCACGAGGATCCTTGGGTACTTGTGAATACTACTAAGACTTAGGACAAATACGAGTAGGCCTATACGGTTTTAGGTGGCCACCTGGCAATTTGTACATAGTGCTCAAGTAAAAAAAAAATTCTTCGTGAGGTCTTGGCACTTTTTTTTTTTTTATGGTGAATTCTAACTTAGGACAATAACGAGTAGGCCTAGTAAACGTATATATACGTGGGCCACCTGCAATTGTACATAGTGCATAAGTTCAAAAAAATCTTCGTGAGGTCCTTTGTACTTGTCATTTCTAACTTAGGACAAAATACGAGTAGGCCTATACAAATATAGTGCCACCTGCAATTGTACATTGTGGCTTTAAGATTCAAAAAAATCCTTCGTGAGGTCCTTGGTACTTGTGAATTCTAATTTAAGACAAATACGAGTAGGCCTGTACGTGTTAAGTGGAAACCTGCAATGGTATATAGTGGCTTAGAGTTCAAAAAAATCTTCGTGAGGTCTTGGTAACTTTGTGAATTCTAACTTCGGACAAATACGAGTTAAGCCTAATACGTGTTTAGGTGGAAACCTGCAATGGTACATAGGCTATCATAAGTTCAAAAAAAATCTTCGTGGAGGTCTTGAACTTGTGAATTCTAAATTTAGGGAAAAATACGAGTAGGCCTATAAGCGTGTTTAGTTGGGAGAAAACCCCTGCAATGGTAACATAGTGCTTGAAGTTCCAAAAAAAAATCCTTCAAGAGTCTTGGGCAACTTGTGAATACTAACTTAGGGGAGGGACAAATACGAGTCAGGCCATACATATATAGTGGCCCACCTGCAATTGTTACATAGGTGCTTAGAAGGTTCAAAAAGAAGTCTTGGTGAGGTCCTTGGTACTCTGTGGAATTTCTAACTAAGGAAGAATACGAGGTAGGCCTATACGTGTATTTAAGTGGAAACCTGCAAATGGTACAAGAAGTGCTTAAAATTCAAAAAAAATCTTCCACGAGGTCTTGGTACTTGTGAATTCTAGCTTAGGAACAAATAGCGAGTAGGCCCTATAAACCGTGTTTAGTGGGCCACCCTGCAAGTTTGTACATCAGTGCTCTCAAGTTAAAAAAAAAATCTTCCGTGAGGTCTTTGGCACTTTGTGAGTGTGATTTCTGAAAGGCTTAGGACAAATACGAGTGACAAGTGCCACACGTATACGCCGGTATAGAGGCCACCGGTGTTAATGGGTAGACATAGCTGCATAAGTTCAAAAAAATTCGTTCGTGAGGTCATGGAACTTGGTCAGTTCAATATTAGACAATATACGAGTAGGGGCCTATTTGGGCAAGGTTTAGGGTAGTGGCCACCTGCAAAATGGCTACATTGTGCTGTAAGTTCAAAACGATCTCGGTGAGGTCTGCTGGTACTTGTTCAATGGGCTGTAGAACTTAAGGATTAAGATTTCAACGAGGATTATTAGGCCCCCTCACACTGTATCGGTCCTCACCCCCGTTAAGGCTGAAAACCTGCAATGGTACCAATACCGCGCATTAAGTTCAAAAAAAATCTTCGCCCGACTACCCTGTAGGTGGAACTTGTTGTACTATGGTTGAATTCATACACCTTTCTGACACAATACGGACACGGTAGGCCTATGCCGTATATAGTGGAAACCTGCAATTGATACATAGTGCTTAAGTTCAAAAAAAAAATCTTGGTGAGGTCTTGGTACGATGTAAATTCTAACTTCTCGTTCTGAACACAAATATCGAGTAAGCGCTATACGTGTTTAGGTGGAAAACCCCTGCAATGGTACAATATAGTGCTGTAAGTTCAAAAAAAATCTTGGTGAGGTCTTGGTTACTTTGGATAAAGATTCCTAGACCTTATCGGACAAATACGACGAGTCGACTTCCGCTTCTAGTTAGACGTTCTCGTGATTTTAAAATAAGTGGATCGATTCTCCATGACAATACCATTTGACATGTGCTTAATGTATATTTGTTCAAAAAAATAGATGCCAACTCCACCACTAGATTAACTGTCCTAAAGCTATATCCCCCACGAATTACAGTCCACCTTAATTTCATCCGATGTCCCACGCTCAATCCAGGGCGGGTGGGGGGGGGGTGTGAGGTCTTGGTAACTTGTGAATTCTAATTTAGTGAAAAATACGAGTAGTCCAATACGTGTTTAGTGGAAAAACAACTGCAATGGTACATATTGCTTAAGCTCAAAAAAGAAATCTTCCCCCGTGAGGTCCCCTTGGTACTTGTTGAATTCTAACTTAAAGACAAATACGAGTAGGCCTATACGCCTAGTAATAGTGGTCCACCTGCCTGCTGCAATTTGTCACATTAGTGCTTAAGGGTAGTTCAAACACAAAAAATTTTGGTGAAGTCTTGGTACTGTGAAATTCTAAGCTTAGGCAAAATAAGAGTAGGGCCTAATACGTTATATAGTGGGCCAGCCGTGCAATTATACATAGGTGGCTTCAAGTTCAAAAGAAGTCTTGGTAGATGTCTTGGTACTTGTGAATTCTAACTAAGGAAAATAACGAGTAAGGGGTTAGGTGCCTATAAGTAGTTTTAAGTGGAAACCTGCAATGGTACATTAGTGGTCTTTATAAGTTTAAAAAAAATCCGTTTCACGAGGTTGCTTGGTAAACTTGTGAATTCAAACTTAGGACAAATACGAGTAGGCCTATACGTGTTTAGTGGCCACCTTCAATTGTACATAGTGCTTAAGTTCAAAAAAAAAAACTTCGGGTGAGGTCTTGGCACCATGTGAATTCTAACTTCAGGACAATAACGAGTAGGCCCTATACGTAGTATAGTATGTTGGCCACCTGCAATTGTACATATAGTGCATAAGTTCAAAAAAATCTTCGTGAGGGGTCTTTGGTACTGTGTCAGTATTCTACTAAACTTTAGGAGCAAATACGAGTAGGCACGTATACAAAAAATTTTATAAATGGAACCGCCACCTGCAATTGTTACATGGTGCATGTTAAGTTCAAAAAAAATTCTTCCGTGAGGGTCTTGGACTTAGTCAGTTCTAATACTTAGGAGGACCAAAACGAGTAGGCCTATGACGTATAAAGTGGCCAATTTGCAATTGTAACATAGGTGCTTAAGGTTTCACAAAAAATTTTGTGAGGTCTTGTTACTTGTGAATTCTAACTTATGAGAAATAAGAGTAGGCCTAGTACGTATATAGTGTCCACCTGCAAATTGGTACATGAGTTGCTTCAAGTTCAAAAAAGTCCCTTGGTGAGAGTCTTGGTACTTGTGAATTCTAACTTAGGAAAATAAGAGTAGGCCTATACGAGTTTAGTGGAAAACCTGCAATAGTACATTAGTGCTTAAGTTCAAAAAAAATCCTTCGTGAGTGTCTTGGTACTGTGTGAATTCTAACTTATAGACAAATACGAGTAGGCCTATACGTGTTTAGTGGCCACACTGCAATGGTACATAGTGCTTAAGGGTTAAAAAAAATTCCTTCGTGGAGGTCTTGGTACCTTGTGAATTCTGTTCTAAACTTAGGGGACAGAATTAACGAGTAGGGCCTAATCGTAGGATATTTAGGTGGCGACCTGTTTAATTGTACATAGTGGTTAAGTTTCAAAACAAAAAATCATCGTGAGGTCTTGGTACTTTGTTGAATTCTAAACTTAGGAAAATATGAGTAGGCCTATACGTATATAGTAGGCCACCTGCAATTGTACATAGTGCTTAAGTTCAAAGACAAAATCAGCGTGAGGTCCTTGGTACTTGTGAATTCTAACCCCTTTAGGAAAATACGAGTAGGCCTATGTACTGTCCTAGTGGAAAACCTGCAATGGGTACATAGTTGCTTAAGTTCAAAAAAAATATTTGTGAGGTCTTTGGTACTTGGTGAATTCTAGACTTAGGAAAATACGAGTAAGGCCTATGCGTATATAGTGGGCCACCTGCAAATGGTACATAGTGCTTAAGTTCAAAAAAAAATCTTCGTGAGGTCTGTGGTACTTGTTGAATTCTAATTTAGGACAAGAAATACGAGTAGGGCGCTGTACGTGTTAAGGTTGAAAGGCCCTGCATGGTTACACTTAGTGCTTAAGTTACAAGAAAAAATCTTCGTGAGGTCTTTGTACTTGGTGAATTCTAACTTCTGACGCACATCAAAATACGAGTAGGGCCTATAACGCGTATATAAGTGGAAACCTCTGCAAATGGTACATAGTGCTTAAGTTCAAAAAAAAATCTGTCTTCAAGAGGTCTTGCACTTGTGAATTTCCTCCAAACCTTAGTGACAAATACGAGTAAGGACCCATACGTATATAGTGGGCCACCGGCAATTGTAACACAGTGCTTAAGTTCAAAAGAAGTCTTGGTGAGGTCTTGGTACTTTGTGAATTCCTAACTAAGGGAAAATATTCGGAGTGAGGCCTATAAACGTGTTTACTGGAAACCTGGCAATGGTACATAGTGCTTTAAGATTGCAAAAAAAAATCTTCCACGAGGTCATGGTACTTGTGAATTTCTAAAAACTTTCGGACAAATACGAGTAGGCCTATACGTGGTTTAAGTGGCGCACGCGCACCCCCCCTGCAATTGTACATAGTGCCTCAAGTTAAAAAAAAATCTTCGTGAGGTCTTGGCACTTGTGAATTTCTAACTTAGGACAAATAACATAGGCCTATACGGTATATAATAGTGGCCACCCGTGCAATTGTACATAGTGCAATAAGTTCAAAAAAAATTCCCCTTTTCGTGAGGTCTTAGTACTTGTCAGTTGCTAAATTATAGGACAAATAACGAGTAGAGGGCCTAATACAAATATAGTTGCCACTTGCAATTGTACATAGTGTTTAAGTTCAAAAAAAAATCTTCGTGAGGCCTTGGTACTTGTGAATTCTAACTTAAGACGAAAATACGAGTTAGGCCTGTGACGTGTTTAAGTGAAACCTGCGAATGGTATATAGTGCCTTAAGGTTTCAAAAAAATCTTCGTGAGGTCTTATGGTACTTGTGAATTCCTAACTTCTGACAAAATACGAGTAGGCCTATTGCGTGATATAGTGGCCACCTGCAATGGTACATAGTGCTTAAGTATCAAAAAGCAAAAGTCTTGGTGAGGTACTTGGTACTTGTAAATTTCTTAACTTTCGGTACAAATACGAGTAAGCCCTATACGTGTTTAGTGAAACCTGCAATGGTACAATAAGTGCTTAAGTTCAAAAAAAAATTCTTTCGTGAGGTCTTTGGGTGACTTGTGAATTCTAATTTAGGAAAAAATACGAGTAGGCCTAAGAGCGTGTATTAGTGGAAACCTGCAATGGTACACATAGTGCTTAAGTTCAAAAAAAATCTTCAAGAGGATCTTGGCACTTGTGGAATTCTAACTTAGGACAAAAACGAGTAGGGCCCCAGATAACAGTATAAAGTTGGGCCGACGCTGCAATTGTACATAGTGCTTAAGTTTCAAAAGAAGTCTTGTGAGGTCTTGGTAACTATTGTGAATTCGTAACGTAGGAAAATACGAGTAGGCCTATACGTGCTTTAGGGGTGGAAACCTGCAACTGGTACATAGTGCTTAAATTCAAAAAAAATCTTCGTGTCCCGCGAGGTCCTGGTACTCTTGTGAATTCTAGTGGAAGCTGAGGACAAAGTACGAGTATGCCTATAACGTGTTTTATGGCCACCATGCAATTGTACATATTGCTCAAGTTTAAAAAAAATTCTTCCGTGAGGTCTGTGGCATCCTTGTGAATTCTAACGATAGAGGGACAAATAACGAGTAGGCCTATCAACGTTATATATAGTGGCCACCTGCAATTGTACATAGTGCAATAAGTTCAAAAAAAATCTTCCGTGAGGTCTTGGTACTTGTTTCCAGTTCTAATTTAAGGACAAATACGAGTAGGGCCGTATATACAAATATAAGTGGCCACCATGCAATTTGTACATGGTGCTTAAGTTCAAAAAAAATCTTCCTTCGTGAGGTCTTGGTACTTGTGAATTCTAATTTAAGACCAAATACGACGATAGGCCTGTAACGTGTTAACATGGAAACCTGCCAATGGTATATAGTGCTTCAAGTTGAAAAAAATCTGTCGTGGAGGTCTTTGTAACTATGTTGTGAATTCTAACTTCTGACAAATACGAGTAGGCCCTAATGCGTATATAAGTTGGAAACCCTGCAATGGTACATAGTGCTTAAGTTCAAAAAAAGTCCTTTGGTGAGGTCCTTGGTTACTTGTAAATTCTAACTTCGGACAAATACGAAGTAAGCCTATAACAGTGGTGTTAGAGGTAACCTGCAATGGTAGCAATAGTGCTTTAAGTTCAAAAAAAAATCTTTCGTGAGGTCTTGGTACTTGTGAATTCTAATTTTAGGAAAAATATACGAGTAGGCCTATACGTGTTTAGTGGAAACCTGCAATGGGAACATGAGGTGCTTAAGTTCAAAAGAAATCTTTCGTGGAGGTCTTATGGTACTTGTGAATTCATAACTTAGGACGAAAACAATACGAAGTAGGTCCTATACCTCATATAGTTTGCCAAGCCTCAATTGTAACATAGTGCTTAAGTGTCACAAAAAATTTTGGTGAAGTCTTGGTATCTTGGTGAATTCTAAACTTAGGAAAATATGAGTAGGCCTACTACGTATATAGTGGCCTGACTCTGCAATTAAACACATAGTTGCTTTAGTTTTCAAAAGAAGTCTTTTTTTGGGTTTTTTTGGGAGGTCTTTTGGTACTTGTGAATTCTAACTAAGGAAAAATACGGAGTAGGCCTATAATTGTTTGTAGTGGAAACCTGCAATGGTACAATAGATGCTTAAGTTCAAAAAAAATCTTCACGAGGTCTTGGTTAACTTGGTTGAATTCTAAACTTCGGGAACAAATACGAGTAGGCCCTATACGTGTTTAGTGGCGCACCTGCAATTGTACAGTATGTGCTCAAGTTTTACAAAAAAAAAATCTCTCGTGAGGTCCTTGGCACTTGTTGAATTCTAACTTAGGACAAATAGCGAGTAGGTCCCTATTACGTATATATAAGTGGCCACCTTGCCAATTGTACATAGATAGCATAAGTTCAAAAAAAATCTTCGTGAGGTCTTAGTACTTGTCAGTTCCTAAATTAGGACAAATACGAGAAGGGGCCTGATACATAATATAGTGGCCACTTTGCAATTGGTACATGGTGCTTAAGTTCAAAAAAAATCTTCGTGAGGTGCGTTGGTACTTGTGAATTCTAATTTAAAAGACAAATACGAGTAGGGCCCTGTACGTGTTACAGGTGGAAACCTGCAATGGTATAGTAGTGCTTAAGTTCAAAAAAATCTTCGTGAGGTCTTGTACTTGTAGAATTCTAAACTATCCTGACAAATACGAGTAGTGCCCTATTCGTATATAGTGGCCACCGTGCAATGGTACATAGTGCTTAAGTTCAAAAAAAGTCTTGGTGAGGTCCTTGGTACTTGTAAATTCTAACTTCGGACAAATACGAGTAAGCCTATGACGTGTTTTAGGTGGAAACCTGTCAATGGTACATAGTGCTTAAGTTCAAAAAAATCTTCGTGAGGTCTTGGTACTTGTGAATTCTAATTTAGGAAAAATACGAGTAGGCCTATACGTGTTTAGTGGAAACCTGCAATGGTAACATAGTGGCTTATAGTTCAAAAAAAATCTTCAAGAGGTCTTGGCACTTGTTGGAAAAAAAAATTTTTTTTCCCCCCCTAAACTTAGGTCAAAAACCGGAGTAGGCCCAACCTACATATTAAAGGGGAGTGGCCACCTGCAATTGTACATTAGTGCTTAAGTTCATAAAGAAGTCTTGGTGAGGTCTTGGTACTTGTGAATTCTAACTAAGGACAAATACGAGTAGGCCTATACGTGTTGAGTGGAAACCTGCAATGGTACATAGTGCTTAAGTTCAAAAATAATCTTCGCGAGGTCTTGGTTACTTTGAAATCTAACTTAGGACAAATACGAGTAGGCCTATACGTGTTTAGTGGCCACTTGCAATTGTACATGGTGCTCAAGTTTAAAAAAAAAAATCTTCTCGTGAGGTCTTGGCACTTGTGAATTCCTAACATAGGACAAATACGAGTAGGCCTATACGTATATTATATAGTGGCCACCTGCAATTTGTACATAGTGCATACAGTTCAAAAAAAAATACTTTCGTGAGGTCTTGGTAACTTGTCAGTTTCTAATTTAGGGACAAATACGAGTAATGCCTATACAAATAATAGTGGCCACCTGCTGATTGTACATGGTGCTTAAGTTGTGATTTTTTTTTGTTATTGTCTTTTTTTATTTTTTTGTTTTATTTTTTTTTTTTTTTTTTTTGTTGTTTTTTATTTATGTTTTTCAAATAAAAAAATAGACAAACTCAAAAAAAAAAAAAAAAAACAAGAAAAAGCAAGAAGACAGTAAAAAAAAGAAAAGGAGAAAATAAATAGAAAAAAAAAAAAAACAAAACAAGGGAAGAGTCAGCCACAGATAAAAAAGAACGTAAAACAGAATAAAACTCAAAATGACATAGAGCGAGGCAAACGCGCAAAAAACAAAAGATTGACACCACACGGGCACAGAATAACCAAACACGACACATCCCAGCGCCAACCCCCCACATGCCCAGCCTCTCGGCTACCAGCGACCGCCCCCAACCCCACAAAAACAAAGATCCAGAAATAAAAAACAAAAAAACAAACAATAACACAGAAAAAAAAAAAAAAAAACACAAAAAACAGAACAAAGCAAAAGGGAAAAACAAAAGGAAAAAACAAAACAAAAGCAACCGAAACGAAAAAAGCAGGCAAAAGAAAAAAAAAAGAAAGAAAATATCATCAGAGAAATAAATGGAGAGAATGAAAAAAAAAATAGAGAGAACCAGAAAGAAACGAGAAGCAACACAAAAAGAAAAGAGATAAAAAAACAAACACAAAGACAGAAAAAGCAAGATCACAAAAAAAAACAATAAAAAGAGTTAAGAAGAAAAAGAGAAACGAAATAAAAAGAGAAAAAAATGAAACAAATAATAGGACATAACTGAAAAAACAGAACAAGAGCAAAAAAAAAAGTGATTAAAGAAAACAAAAAAATAACAAAAAAACAACGAGAACAAACACAAAGAGCAATAACAAGAAATGAAAAAAAAAAAGGAAGGAAAGAAGCTAAAAAATAAAAGAAAGGCCACGGACTAACTAAAGCAAAAGAAAAAGAACAACAAAAAAGCAAAAAAACAATGGGAAAAAGAAACAAAAAAAAGAAAAAAAAAAAAAAAAGCAAAACAAGAGAAAGAAAAATATAAACAAAAAATAAAGACAAAAAAAAAGCAAATCAAAAGAAAAAAGAAGAAAACAAAAGAAACAAAAAAAATCTTCCGAGAGGTCTTGTGATCACTTGTGAATTCTAATTTTGTTTGTTTTTTTTTTTTTTTATCCTAAAAAACAGTAAAAAAAAAAAAACAATTAACAAAGAACTGCAAAAAAAACACAAAAAAAAAACAAAAGAAAGAAAGAAAATAAAAAACAAAAAAACAAAAAAAACAAAGGAAAAAAAAGTAAAACCAAAAAAGAAAAAGGAACAAAAACAAAGATAAAAAAAAAAGACAACAGAAAAAGTATAAAAAAAGATACAAATAATAGAAAAAACAAACACAAGACAAATCGAGTAATGCCTCAAAAGTACGAAAACACTAAGAAAAAAATAAAGAGACTAAAAGAAGCAACCTACAACGCCAACCCCAAGAAGACCAGTAGCAAGAAACCAAGAGCACACCACAACACCACCCACTGGCACCGCCTCGACTCGCAGAATGTTAACTAACGGAGCGACCTGACAATGGTCGCATATAGGAATGCTTAAGGATTCAACTCGGCCCGCCCCGTCGCACCCCTCGAGCGCCCACCCCCGCCCGTCCCCACTAGCGCCCCCCCCAGCCATCGCCCCCCTCGCATCCCACCGCCACCGCCGATCTCCTACTCCAACGGTCCCGCTCTCCCACCCCGCCCCGGCACCGTCCCTGCCGTCCTCCGCCCCCCCCCCCCCTCCCCCCACCGCCTCATCCCCGCTCGCCGCCTCGTCACCACCCACGCACACCCCCCACTACACTATCTTACAATTACCGTAGATCCAACTCACAACCTCCCACCTCCTCTTCTTCCTAACCTATTACCCATTCCCCGCCATGCCGAGGAGTTCTAAATGCAATCTTTGTCAAACAACCATCTTCGTGAGGTCTGAGTACTTGTATTGAATTCACCCAACCTCTGAACAAATGACAGTGAGGCCTATTGCGTATATAGATTTGTAAACCTTCGCAATGGTACATAGTGCTTAAGTTCAAAAAAGAGTCTTGGTGAAGGTCCTTGGTCACGATGTAAATTTCTAACTTCCCGTACCAAATACGAGTAAGCCTATACAACCGATTTAGTGTTTAGTGGAAGACACTGCAATGGTAACATATGTGCCTTTAAGTTCACAAAAAAATCTTCAGTGAGGTCTTGGTACTTGTGTGAAGTTCTAAATTTAGGAAAAAATACGAGTAGGCCTATAACGGTGTTTAGTGGAAACCTGCAATGGTCACATAGATGCTTAAGTTCAAAAGAAATCAATCTATTAAATATTAATAATATTAATTAATAATTCTTCGTGAGGTCTTTGGTACTTGTGAATTCTAACTTAGGGACAAATACGAGTAGGCCTATACCTATAAAGTTGCCACCCCGTGCAATTGTTACAATATGCATTAAGTTCACCAAAAAATATTGGTGAAGTCTTGGTAACACTTGTGAATTCTAACTTAGGAAAATATGAGTAGGCCTGATACGTTATATAGTGGTCCACCTGCAATTATACATAGTGCTGTTAGTTCAAAAGAAGTCTTGGTGAGGTCTTGGTACTTTAGTGAAATTCTAACTAAGGAAAATACGAGTAGGGCCTAATACATGTTTTAGTGGAAAACCTGCAATGGTACATAGTGCTTAAAGTTCAAAAAAAATCTTCACGAGGTCTTGGTACTTGTGAGATTCTAAACTTAGGACAAATTACGAGGTAGGCCTATACGTGTTTAGGTGGCCACCTGCAATTGTACATAGTGCTAAAGTTAAAAAAAAAATCTTCGTGAGGGCTTGGCACTAGATACTGTGACTTCTAACTTAGGACAATAACGAGTAGGCCTATACGTATATATATGTGGCCAACCCTGCAATTTTGTACATAGTGCAATAAGTTCAAAAAAACCTTCGTGAGGATACTTGGTACTCTGTTCATATTCTAACTTAGGGAAAAGCAAATACGAGTAGGGCCTATATCAAATAATAGTGGCTGCGACCATGCAATTGTAGATTTTGTGCTTAAGATTCCAAAAAAAAATTTCTTCGTGAGGTTTTATTTGGTACTTGTGAATTTCTAACTTAGGAAAATGCAAGTAGGCCTATAACGTGTTTAGTGGACACCTCTGCAATGGTACATAGTGCTTAAGGTTCAAAAAAAATCCCTTATGCGAGGCCTTGGTACTTGTGAATTCTAACTTAGGAAAATACGCGAGTAGTGGGGGAGGGAGGCCTATACCGTGTTTAGTGGAAAACCTGCAATGGTTTCATAGTGCTTAAGGTTCAAAAAAAATCTTCGTGAGGGTCTTGGTACTTGTAAATTCCTAATTTAAGGACAAATAACGAGTAGGTGGCCTATAACGTGTTTAGTGGAAACCTGCAATTGTTAACATAGTGCTTAATTTCAATAAATCTTCCGTTAGGTCTTGGTACTTGTGCATTCTAAGCTTAGGAAAAAATACGAGTAGGCCTATAACGTGTATTAGTGGAAAGCCTGCAAATTGTACATAGTGGCTTGAAGTTCAAAAAAAAAATCTTCGTGAGGTCTTGGGTACCTTGTGAATTCTGGAAATTTAGGACAAATACGATAGGGTGCCTGTACGTGTTTAAGTGGAAAACCTGCAATGGTAGCAGTAGTGCTTAAGTTACAAAAGCAAAGAATCTTCGTGAGGTCTTGGTACTTGTGAATTCTAACTTCTGACAAATACGAGTAGGCCTATACGCGTATATAGTGGAAACCTGCAATGGTACATAGTGCTTAAGTTCAAAAAAAATCTTCAAGAGGTCTTGGCACTTGTGAATTCTAACTTAGGACAAATACGAGTAGGCCCATACGTAATGATAGTGGCCACCTGCAATTGTAACACAGTGCTTAAGTTTCAAAAGGAAGTCTTGGGCTGAAGGTCCTATGGTACTTGTGAATTTCTAAAACTAAGGAAAAGTACGAGTAGGCCTATAGCGTGGTTTTTACTTACTGGAAACCTGCAATGGTACATAGTGCTTAAATTCAAAAAAAATCCTTCAACGAGGTCTTGGTAAACTTGGTGAATCTCTAACTTCGGATCAAATACGAAGTAGGCCTATGCGTGTTTAGTGGCCACCTGCAATTGTTCATTGTGATTAATTTAAAAAAAAAATCTTCGTGAGGCCTTGCACTTTGTGAATTCTTAACTTATAGGACAAATACCGAGTAGGCCTATACGTATATATAGTGGCCTACGCTGCAATTGTGACATAAGTGGCATAAGTTCAAAAAAAATCTTCGTGAGGTCTTGGTACTTGTCAGTTCTAATTTAGGACAAATATACGCTAGTAGCTCTATTACAAATATAGTGGCCACCTAGTCAATTGTACATGGTGCTTTAAATTCAAAAAAAATCTTCGGTGAGGTCCTTGGTACTTTTGTGAATGTCTAATTTAAGACAAATACCGAGTAGGGGCCCTGTACGTGTTAAGTGGAAACCTGGCAATGGGTATATTGTGCTTAAGTTTTTTGTTTTTATTTTTTGTTTATTTTAATTTTCAAAAAGTAGAAAAAAAAAAAAAAAGAAAAAAGAAGAAAACCAAAGTATAAAAAAAACATAACAATACATACAAAAACCAAAAAAAACCACAGAAAGAGAATAGAAGAAAGGAAGAAATTTGCAACAAGATAAAAAAAAAGAAAACAGAAAAAAAGGCAGAGGACGAAAGAAACACAAAAAGAGAAAATTTTTTGTATATGTGAGAACAAAAAAAAATAAAAAAAAAAACGAAACGGAAAAAAAAAACAAAGGAAGAGACAAGTAAAAAAAAAAACAAAACAAAACAATAAAAGCCGCAAAAACAAAAAGAAAAACAATAAAAAAAACAAAGATAAAAAAAACAACGAAACAGAAGAAAAAAGAGAAATAACCAGGCCCAACACGAATTTAATAAACAAAGATAAAAAGCAAACACAAAATGAGAAGGCCAAAAGAAAGACAAATAGCAACAAAACCAAGACGCAAAAAAAAAAGAAAAGAAGATAAAACAAAACAAAATAATAAATTCAAAAAAAATAAAAGATAAAAAAAATAAAACAAAAAAGAACTAACGCCATAAGGAAAGACGAAAGACAAAATAAAAACACAATAGAAAGAAAAAAACAGAGAAAAAAAAGACAACAAACCCAAAAAAAACCAAACAAAAAACAAAGGAAAAAGAAAAAAAAAAAAGCAAGATAAAAAAAGAAAAAGACATATATAAAGGAAAAAGAACACGCAAGGCAAAAAAAAAAAAGCAAAACAGCAACAAAACAAACTGAAAAACGAACAGAACAAGCAAAAAGAAAATAAAAAAAGAAACAACTTAGATACAGGAGCAGAAAAAAGAAAGGGTAACAAAACCCGCCAGACGCACCCACGCCCCACCCTGACAGCCACGGCGGGCGCCCCACGCGGCCCCCAAAACCACAAACAAACGAAAATAACAAACCAATAACCGACAACTACCAAAATGAACGAAGGGAGAACAAAACTACAAAAAGGCGCACAACAAAGAAAACACCAGAGAACCAGGGCCAAAAACAGAAAAAAAAAAGCCGCAGTGAGGCGCGCAGCACAAGCAATAGCACCCGAAAGAGAGAAAACATCAAAAAAAACAAAAGAAGAAAAGAAAAAAAAATGAAACAGAAAGACATAAAGAATAAAACATCACAAATGGCAAACAGATACAAAATAGCACGACATAGAAAAGCAAGATTACTCAATAACTGAGAAAAATAAGAAATACATAAAAAAACAAGTAAAACAAAACACCCGACCTACGACACAACCCACGATCTACAAAAGACTACACAGGGCCAGAAAGCAACAAAAACCAAGAATAAGCAAAATAAAACAAAAAGAATCAACTAGTACGCATAAAAAAAAATCTTTCGTGACTGGTCCTTGGTACTTGTGGAATTCATAACTTCTGACAAATACCGAACAAGTTATAGGCCTATGCGTATAGTAGTGGAAACCCTGCAATGGTACATAGTGCTTAAGTTCAAAAAAAAAAAAAGTCTTGGTGGAGGTCTTGGTACTTGTAAATTGCTAACTTCGGTGACAAATACGAGTAAGCCGATATACGTGTTTAGTGGAAAGACCTGCAATGGTAACAATAGTGCTTAAATTCCAAAAAAATCTTCGTGAGGTCTTGGTACTTGTGAATTCTAACTTAGCACAAATACGAGTAGGCCTAAAAAAATTCTTCGTGAGGTCTTGGTACTTGTTATTTCTAACTTAGGAGAAATACGAGTAGGCCTATACATATATAGTGGCCACCTGCAATCGTACATAGTGCTTAAATTCAAAAAAAATCTTCTTGAGGTCTTGGTACTTGTGAATTCTAACTTAGGAAAATATGAGTAGGCCTATACGTATGATATTGGCCACCCAGCAATTGATACATAGTCCTTTAGTTCAAAAGTAACGTCTTGGTTGAGGTCTTGGTACTTGTGAATTCTAACTAAGGAAAATACGAGTAGCCTATAAGGTGTTTTAGTGGAAACCTGCAATGGTACAATAGTGCTTAAGTTCAAAAAAAATCTTCACGAGGTCCTTTGGTACTTGTGAATTCTAACTTAAACAAATACGAGTAGGCCTATACGTTGTTTTAGTGGCCACCTGCAATTGTATCATAGTGCTATAAGTTAAAAAAAAAAAAATCTTCGTTGAGGGCTTGGCACTTGTGAATTCTAAACTGTAGGACCAACTAACGAGTAGGCCTATCGTATATTTAAATGGCCATCCTGCAAATTGTACATAGTGCCATTAAGTTCAAAAAATCTTCGTGAGGTCTTGGTACTTGTCAATTCTAACTTAGAGACCAAATACGAGTAGGAGGCCTATACAAATATAGTGCCCACCTGCAATTGTAGAGATGGTTGCTTAAGTTCCAAAAAAAATCTTCGTGAGGTTTTGGCGTACTTGTGAAAATTCTAACTTAGGAAAATGTCAAAAGTAGGCCTATAACGTGTTTATTGGAACGCCTGCAATGGTACATAGTGCTTAAGTTCAAAAAAAAATCTTTGTGAGGCCTTGGTACTGTGTGAATTCTAACTTAGGAAAATACGAGTAGGCCTCTAATTACGTGTTTTAGTGGTAAACCTGCAATGGGTCATAAGTGCTTAAGTTCAAAAAAAATCTTCCGTGATGTCTTGGTACTTGTGAAATTCGTGAATTTTAGGACAAAATACGAGTGTGAAAGGGGCCTATACGTGGGTGGTTAGTGGAAACCTGCATATTGTAGAGCGCTGGGGGGGGGGGGCGAGCGGGGACATAGTGGCTTAAATTTCAAATAAATTCTTCGTTAGGTAGTCTTGGTACTTTGCATTCTAAGCTTAATGAAAAATACGAGTAGGCCTATACGTGTTTAAGTGGAAACCTGCAATTGTACATAAGTTGGGCTTAAAGTTCAAAAAAATCTTCGTGAGGTGCTATGGTACTTGTGAATTTCTAACTTAGTTAGGACAAATACGAGTAGGCCTATGCGTATATAGTGGCCACCTGCAATATGTAACATAGGTGCTTAAGTTCAAAAAAAAATTTTCCGCGTGAGGTCTTAAAACTTGTGAATTTCTAACTTATGGACAAAACTACGCAGTTAGGCCTATACGTATACATTAGTGGAAACCTGCAATTGTAACATAGTGCATAAGTTTCAAAAAAAATCTTTCGTGAGGTTCTTGGTACCTTGTCCTGTTCTAAACTTAGGACAAATACATGAGTAGGCCTATACGTATAATCAGTGGCCACCATGCAATTGTACACTGGTGCTTAAGTCAAAAAAAATCTTCGTGAGGTCCTTGGTACTTGTGAAATTCTACTGGTAGGACGAAATACGAGTAGGCCTATACGTGTTTAGTGGCCACCTGCAATTGTAGCATAGTGCCTCAAGTTAAAAAAAAATCTTCGTGAGGTCTTGGGCACTTGTGAATTCTAACATAGGAGAGGACAAATACGAGTTAGGCCTATACGTATATATAGTGGGCCACCTTCAATTGTACATGAGTGCATAAGTTCAAAAAAAAAGCAGTCGTGAGGTCTTGAGTACTGTGTCAGTTCCTAATTTCCGGACAAATACGAGTAGGCCTATACAAATATAGTGGCCACGCTTGCAATTGTACATGTGTGCTTAAGGTTTCAAAAAAAATCTCCCGGTGGAGGTCTTGGTACTTTGTGAATTACTAATTTAAGGACAAATACGAGTAGAGCCTGTACGTTGTTAGAGTGGAAACCTTCAATGGTATATAGTGCCTTAAAGTTCAAAAAAATCTTCGTGAGGTCTTGGTACTACGCTTGTGAATTCTAATCTTCTGACAGAGATTACGAGTAGGCCTATTTGCCGTATATAGTTGGAAACTCTGCAATGGTATCATAGTGCCTTAAGCGTGTCAAAAAAATGTCTTGGTGATGTCTTGGTACTATGTAATGTCCTAACTTCGGACAAATAACGAGTAAGCCCTATTACGTGTTAAGTGGAAACCTGCAATGGTAACATAGTGCTTAAGTTCAAAAAAAACATCTTCGTGAGATCTTGGTACTTGTGAATTCTAATTTAGGAAAAAGTACGAGTAGAGGCCCTATACGTGTTTAGTGGAAACCTGCAATGGTAACATAGTGCTTAAGTTCAAAAGAAAGTGCTTCGTGAGGTCTTGGTACTTGTGAATTCTAACTTAGGCACAAATAACGAGTACGGCCTATACCCTATATAGTTGCCACCATGCAATTGTACATAGTGCTATAAGTTCTACAAAAAATATTGGTGAAGTCTTTGACGGTACTTTGTGAATTCTAACTTAGGAAAATAAAAGAAGCTAGGGCCTATACGTATATAAAGCTGGCCACCATGCAATTATACATAGTGCTTTAGTTCAAAAGAAGTCTTGTGTGAGGTCCTTGGTACTTGTGAATTCTAACTAAGGTGATACAAATACGAGTAGGCCTATAAGTGTTTTAAGTGTAAAACCTGCAATGGTACATAGTGCTTAAGTTCAAAAAAAATCTTCACGAGGTCTTGGTACTTGTGAATTCTTAACTTAGGGAAACAAATACGAGTAGGCCTATACGTGGTTTAGTGGCCACCTGCATTGTAACCATAGTGCTAAAGTGTAAAAAAAAAAAAATCGTTCGTGAGGCTCAGGCACTTGTGGAATATCTAGAAACATTAAGGACAATAACGAGTAGGCCTATACCGTCTATATAGTGGCCCACCTGCAATTTATGACATAGGTGCATAAGTTCAAAAAAATCTTCGTGAGGTCTGAGGTACACTTGTCAAGTTTCTAACCTTAAGGAGCAAATACGAGTAGGGCCCTATACAAATATAGTGGCCGACCCTGCAATTGTAGATGGTTCTAAGTTCAAAAAAAATCTTCGTGAGGGTTTTGGTACTTGTGAATTCTACACTTAGGAAAATGCAAGTAGGCCTATACTATGTTTAGTGGAAACCCTGCAATCGGGTAACATAGTGCTGATAAGTATCAAAAAAAATCTTTAGGTGAGGCCTTGGTAACTTGTTAATTCTCACTTAGGAAAACTACGAGTAGGCCTATAACGTGTTTAGTGGAAGAACACCTGCAATGGGTTCATATGGCTTAAGTTCAAAAAAAATCTTTCCGGGTGAGGTCTTGGTACTATGTGAATTCCTAATTTAGGACAAAGTACGTAGGTAGGCCTATAGGGCGTGGTTTAGTGTAAACCCTGCAATTTGTACATAGTGGCTTAATTTCAAATAAATCTTCGTTTAAGGTCTTGGTACTTTGTGCAGTTCTAGCTTAGTAAGAAATACGAGTTAGGCCTATTACGTGGGTTTTGGTGGAAACCTGCAATTGTAACATAGTGCTTAAAGTTTCAGAAAAAAATCTTCGTGAGTGCGTCTTGGTACTGTGTGAATTCTAACTTAGGGACAAATACGAGTAGGCCCTATGGCGTATATAGTATAGTGGCCCACCTTGCAATTGTACATAGTGCCTATAAAGTTCATAAAAAAAATTTTCCGTGAGGTCTTAATACTTGTGAATTCCTAACTTAGGACAAATACGAGTAGGCCTATACGTATACATAGGTGGCCCACCCTGCAATTTGTTACATAGTGCACGAAGTTTCAAAAAAAAATACTTCGT
The DNA here is from genome assembly GCA_907163375.1 of Prostheceraeus crozeri. Taxonomy (NCBI): domain Eukaryota; kingdom Metazoa; phylum Platyhelminthes; order Polycladida; family Euryleptidae; genus Prostheceraeus; species Prostheceraeus crozeri. Next base: position 35,657 of record CAJQUW010008331.1, on the reverse strand, counting down.
GAGGTCTTGGTACTTTTGTCATTTCTAACTTAAGGACAAAATACGAGTAGGCCTATACGTATAATAAGTGGCCACCTGCAATTGAACATCCATGTGGCTTAAGTTTCAAAAAAAATCTTCGTGAGGTCTTGGGTACTATGTGAATTCTAATTTAGGACAAATACGAGTAGGCCTATACGTTGGTTTAGTGGAAACCTGCAGATGGTACAGTAGTGCTTAAGTTTCAAAAAAAATCTTTGTGAGGTCTTGGTACTCTGTGAATTCGTTAAACTTAGGAAAATACGAAGTAGGCCTATACGTGGTTTAGTGGAAAACCTGCAATGGTACATAGTGCTTTAAGATTCAAAAATAATCTTACGTGAGGTCTTGGTATTTGTGAATTCTAATTTATGGGACAAATTACGAAGTAGCCCTATTACGTGTTTAGTGGAAACCTGCCAAATGGGTATCATAGTGCTTAAGTTCAAAAAAAATCTTCGTGAGGTCTTGGTACTGTGTGAATATCTAACTTCGGAACAAATACAAGTAGGCGCTATTAACGTTATATTATAGTGGCCCACCTGCGGATTGGTACATAGTGCTTAGGTTCAAATAAATCTTCGTTAGGTTCTTGGTACGTTGTGAGTTCTAGCTTAGGACAAATACGAGGTAGGCCCTATACGTGTTTATAGTGGAAACCTGGGGGCAATTGTACATTAAGTGGCTTAAGAGTTTCAACAAAAAAATCTTCGTGAGGTCCTTGGGTATTTGTGAATTCTAACTTAGGACTAATACGAGTAAGTTAGGGGTAGCCTATGGCTTGTTTTAGTGGCCACCGTGCAATTTGTAGCATAGTGCTCAAGTTAAAAAAAAAATCTTCGTGAGGTCTTGGTACTTGTGAATTCTAACTTTAGGACAAACTACGAGTAAGGCCTATACGTGGTTTAGTGGTAGATGGCCCCACCTGCAATTATAACTATAAGTGCTTAAGTTCAAAAAAAAAAAGTCTTCGTGAGGGTCTTGGTACTTGCGAATTCTAACTGTAGGAAAATACGGAGTAGGCCTATCACGTGTTTTAAGGTGGAAACCTGGCAATGGTAACAGATAGTGCTTAAGTTCAAAAAACATAATCTTCGTGAGGGCTTGGTACTTGTGAATTCTAACTTAGGACAAATAACGAGTAGGAGCCTATTACGTGTTAGTTTTTTTTTTTTATTTTTTATTATTTGGTAAAAAAAAATGGGCCACCTGCAATTGTACATAGTGTCTCAAGATAAAAAAAAAAAATCTTCGTGAGGTCCTCGGTACTTGTCGAATTCTAAACCTTAGGATAAATACGAGTAGCCCTATAGTGTTTAGTGGAAACCTGCAATGGTACATAGTGCTTTAAGTTCAAAAAAAATCTTCGTGAGGTCTTGGTACTTTGTGAGAATTCTAAATTATGGAAACATAGCGAGTAGGCCTATACGTGTTTAGTGGAAACCTGCAATGGTAACAGTAGTTGCTTAAGTTCAATAAAAAAATCCTTCGTGAGGTCTTGGTACTCTCGTGAATTACTAACTTCGGATAATATTTACGAGTAGGTCTAATTAACGTTGTTTAGGTGGCCCGACCTGCAATTGTTACATAGTGCTTAAGTTCAAAAAAAAAAATTTTCGTGAGGTCTTGTTACTTGTGGAATTCTAACTTAGGACAACAACGAGAAGGCCTGATACGTATATTAGTGGCCCCACACTGCAATGGTAACATAATGCTTAAGTTCCAAAAAAAATCTTCTTCGTGAGCTCTTGTACTATGTAAATTCTAAACTTCGGACAAATAACGAGTAAGCCTATACGTGTTTGGTGGAAACACTGCAATGGTACATAGTGCTCAAAATTAAAAAAAAATCTTCGTGAGGTCTTGGTACTTGTGAATCTTCTAACTTAGGACAAGATACGAGTAGACCTAGTACGTATGATATAAGTGGCGACCTGCAATTGTACATAGTGCTTAACCCTTTTAAAAAACCCCACAAGTAACTTGAGAGAATAATTTTCTTTCTAGCTTTTTTATAAATCGCATAAGTTTCTTGTTGCTTTTGGTCAATATAAAGATATCTATAATCATGGCATTGCAATAAGTTTACATTTATATAATACCCACACCAGACTGGGACACCCGGTGTCCCTCTGGGGCTCAAGTGAAGAAATATTGATTAAATAATTGAAACAAATTTATTTGCATCCACATCTGTTGATGACAAAGGCAACATATAGTTACCTAAGCTAAATAATAACTTTTGGAAAACACTAATAACTAACGTCTTTTACGGAAATGGATATCGGAGAAAACCAGTTTTCTTTCTTTCAAGAGACACAACGAACACATCACAAGAAGTGCCACTATTAAACGAAAGTGCGTTGTTCAATTGACTGTGTTTGAAACATTGAACACAGCGGCGGTCTCGTCGCGATTGTTAAAACGTGGGCAAATGCCACAAGCTTTTGACTGACGATTGCTTGGTCTTCTTTTAATGAGAATATTTGCTTGCGGAACTATTTGAGGAAAATTTCTCGTTGTCCGAGAGCGAGAAATATCTGTGAAGGCCATCAGAAATCGCGCCTCCTTGAACTGTAATAATGTCAGTTGTCTTGGGAATCGTTGATTGTATATCAAGTTTTGATATGGGTGCATTCGATTGACAAGGTTCCTCCTTTCGATCGATGGTCCCCCTTTGCATTTCCATTTGAATTCACGCTTTCACATTCTCCGCTCATCTTCGATATTTTCTAACAATTTTTCCTCCTGTACATGTAAATGACAGCTTCTAATCCTCTTTCAGTGCATGATCAGTAGGCCTATTTGATCCTTCCTATTTCCTGATGTTGTCGGATATGTCGCTGGTGGCAAATTCGGTGTCACTATCATTCATGATGTTGTCAATATTGTCCTTCATCCTCGCTATCCACTCTGTCAAGGATAGGCATAAATCTCATCACTGGACCCAGCTTGTCTATACTGTAGATGATCTTCTTTGAACGAGGCCACTGCGAGGTGAATGAATTTCGGAAACGAAAGTCCCTGATAATAATGAAAGGCTGTGAATAATACCGTACATGTAATTGGGTTTGTTAGCTGAGTATCTTAAGCTGTCTTCCTCTGGATATTTCCCCCAGATATCTATTTTTAACCTACCATCCACGCGCGCATAGCCGCTTGAGCAAGCCTACAAACATAGATGAATATAGAATAATAATAATACTTGTTGGGGAGATCGTGGACTTCCCTAAAGTCCACTATCTCACGTTGACGTATAGCGTGACGACTGAGGATAGGGAAAGACCCATTCATCTGCGTAGTCGAGAAAATGTTGTATTGTCATTGCTGGGATTCCCAGGTAAACTATTTATGCCAAGCCAGAAACATCATCGCAACTGTTTGTCAACATTTTCCCTAAGAATATCACTTGCGCCCCAGAGGGACATTCTGGTTGTCCCCCATTCGATAAAATCGTCCCTTATTTTTTACACTATATCAGATTCTTCATTGAACCGAATTTACGTCTATTACATAATCTTTGATCAAATATAAAATAGTGTAAACTGAGATAAAAAATTGTTCCAACACTGTTAATGAACCTGACGCCGGGTCCACTGTTGTAAGAATCTTGTATCTCAGATTGTTAAATTTCTTTTTAATATTTAATTTTTTCTCTTTTAATTTTTTTCAAGTCTCCAGTCTCAATTAAATATTTATTTATACTATTTTTTATTGTTCATATGTTACCCAAAATCAATGTACCAAAGTGAAACATCACTTTTTAAACAGTAAAATATGTTGTACAAAAAATGTGAGAAATGTCCAGTCTATACTCGACTAATTTCCTGTCATCCGTATTCAGTTATTAAGTTATATGACCATTTAAAAATCTACACTAAGATGTATTTTAAAACACTATCAGTCTTTCATTAATCTGCGGGACACGGGTGTCCCCTGGGGCTTAAAGGGTTTAAATTCAACAAAAAATTTTGGTGGAGGTTCTTGGTACTTGTGAATTCTAACTTAGGACAAATACGAGTAGGCCTATACGTATATAGTAGCCACCTGCAATTGATAGCATAGTGCTTAAGTTCAAAAAAAAATCATTCGTGAAGGTCCTTGGTACTTGTTGAATTCTAAAACTTAGGACCAATACGAGTAGCGCCCTAATACGTGTTTGATGGCCACCTTACCTGCCATGGTACAATAGTGCTCAAATTAAAAAAAAAATCTTCGTGAGGTCTTGGTACTTGTGAATTTGTTTTTTGTCTTAACTTAGGACAAATAACGAGTAGGCCGTATAACGTATATTTAGTGGCGACCTGCAATTGTACATAGTGCATAAACATTCAAAAAAAACCCATCGTGAGGTCTTGGTACATCTCAGTTTTTAATTTAGGACAAATACGTAGTAGGCCTATACGGTATAATAGTGGGCCACTTCCCAATTGTACATGGTGTTAAAGTTCGAAAAAAAAATCATCGTGAGATCTTGGTACTTGTTGAATTCTAACTTAGGACAAAATACGATTAGACGGACCTATACGTGGTCTAAGTGGAAACCGCAATGCTACATAGTGCTATAAGTTCAAAAAATATCTTTGTGAGGTCTTTGGTACTTTGTGAATTCTAACTTAGGAAAATACGAGTAGGCCTATACGTGTTTTAGTGGAAACGCTGCCAATGGTACATAGTGCTTAAGTTCAAAAAAAATCTTCGTGAGTTCTTGCCTACTTTGTGAATTCTAATGTAGGACAAATACGAGTAAGGCCTATACGTGTTTAGTGGAAACCTGCAATGGTAATATTTCTAAAAAGGTTCAAAAAAAATCTTCGTGTGGTCTTGGTACTTGTGAATTCTAACTTCGGACAAATACGAGTAGGCTATAACGTCATTAGCGAAAACCTGCAATGGTACATATGCTTAGTTCAAAAAAAGTCTTGGTGAGGTTCTTGTACTTGTAAATTCTAACATTCGGACCAATACGAGTAGGCCAATCGTAGTTTAGTGGAAACCAGCAATGTACACCATAGTGCTTAAGTTCAAAAAATTTTTTGTGAGGTCTTGGTACTTGTGAATTCTAATTTAGGAAAAATACGAGTATCCTATACGGTTTTTTAGTGGAAACCTTGCAATCGTACATAGTGCTTAAGTTCAAAAAAAACCCTGTCGTGAGGTCTTGGTACTTCCTCAGTTCTAATTTAAGGACAAATAAGAGAAGGCTATACGTATAAGTGGCCACGCTGCAATTGTACATGGTGTTTAAGTTCAAAAAGAAATCATCGTTAGGTCTTGGTTACTTGTGAATTCTAACTTAGGAAAATACGATAGGCCTTACGTGTCTATGGAAACCTGCAATGGGACATATGCTTTAGTTTCAAAAAAAATCGTGTGAGGTCTTGTACTTTTGAATTCTAACTTAGGACAATACGAGTAGGCCTATACGTGTTTAGGTGGAAACCTGCAATGGTGCATAGTGCTTAAGTTCAAAAAAAATCTTCGTCGTGAGTTCTTTGTACGTTGTGAAATTCCTAAATTTAGGACAAATACAGTAGGCTAATACGTTTTAGCGAAAAACCAGCAATGTATATCGTGCTTAAGTTCAAAAAAAATCATACGTGAGTCTTGGAACTTTGTGAATTCTAACTTCGACAAATACGAGTAGGCCTATACGTCTTTAGCGGAAACCTGCCATGGTACATAGTGGCTTAAGTGCCAAAAAAGTCTTGGTGGAAGGTCCTTGGTACTTTAAATTCTACTTCGGACAAAATACGAGAAGCAAATACGTGGTTAGTGGAAACCTGCAATGGTACATAGTGCTTAAGTTCAAAAAAAATCTTCGTGAGGTCTTTGGTACTTGTGATTTCTAGCTTAGAAACATACGAGTAGCCTAGACGTGTTTGGAAGAAACCTGCAATCGTACATAGTGCAGTAATTTTCAAAAGAATCTCGTGAGATCTTGGTACTTTGAATTCTAACTTAGGACACATAAGATAGGCCTATACGTAATAGTGGGCCCCTGCAATTGTACATAAAGCTTAATTCACAAAAAATTTGTGAGGTCTTGTACTTGTAATACTAACTTAGGAAAATACGAGTAGGCCTATACGAATATAGTGGCCACCTGCAATTGAAAATAGTGCATAAGTTTCAAAAAAAGTCTTGATTAGGTCATGGAACTTGTGAATTCTTACTTCGACAAATACGAGTAGGGCCTATACGTGTTTAGTGGAAGACCTGCAATTGTACGTAGTGCTTAAGTTCAAAAAATCTTCGTGAGGTCTTGGTACTTGTGAATTCTAACTTAGGACAAATACGAGTAGGCCTATACGTATATAGTGGCCACCTGCAATTTTGTACATAGCGCTCAAGTTCAAAAAAAAAATCTTCGTGAGGTCTTGGTACTTGTGAATTCTAACTTAGGACAAATACGATAGGCCTTACGTAATTATGAGTGGCGACCTGCAAGTGGTACATAGTGCCAAGTTCAAAAAAATCTTCGTGAAGGGCTTGGTACTTGTTGAATTCCTAACTTCGGACAAATAAGAGTAGGCCTATCCGCGTATATTGTGGCCACCTGCAATTGTACATAGTGCTTAAGTTTCTAAAAAAATCTTCGGTGAGGTCTTGGTACTTGTGAATTCCTAACTTCGAACAAATTGGAAGTATGCCTAAACGTAAATATTGGCCCACCAGCATTGTACATAGTGCATAAGGGTTCCAAATAAATCTTCGTTAAAGTGTCTGGTACTTGAGAATTCTAACTTAGGAAAAAATCACGAGTTCGCTATACGGTATAAGTGAGGACCTGCAATGGTACATAGAGCTTAAGTTCAAAAAAATCTCGAGAGTCTTGGTACTTGTGAATTCTAACTTAGGACAAATACCGAGTAGGAAATATACGTGTTAGATAGCCACCTGCAAATGGTACATAAGTGCTCAAATTCAAAAAAAATCTTCTCGTGAGGTCTTGGTGATCTTGTGAATTTCCTAACTTTAGGACAAATACGAGTAGGCCTATACGTATAGTATAGTGGCGACCTGACAATGTCGGTGTACATATAGTGCATAAGTTTTAAAAAACCCTTCGTGAGGTCTTGGTACCTGTGTGAGTTCTAACTTTAGGACAAATACGAGTAGGCCTAATCAAGCGGTATATTAGTGGACCGACCTGCAATTGTACATAGTGTTTAAGTTCCAAAAAAAATCAACGTGAGATCTTGGTACAATTGTGGAATATCTAACTTAGGAAAATACGAGTAGGCCTATACGTGTCTAAAGTGGAAACCTGCAATTTTGTACATAGTGCTTAAGTTCAAAAAAAATACTTCGTGAGGTCTTGGTACTTTGAGTGAAATCCTAACTTAGGAAAATACGAAGTAGGCCTATACGTATATAGTAGGCAAACCTGCAATTGTACACATAGTGCTTAAGTTCAAAAAAACAAACTTTCGTGGAGGTCTAGGTACTTGGTGAATTCTAAACTTAGGAAAATACGAGTAGGCCTATACGTATATAGTGGCCAACCTGCAATTGTCAACATAGTGCATAAGTTTCACAAAAAAAATCTTCCGTGAGTCGTTGGTACTTTGTGAATTCTAACTTAGGACAAATACAGAGTGAAGGCCTGTACAGTGTTAAATAGTTGGCCGACCTGCAATTTGTACATACGTGCTCAAAATTCAAAAATAATCTTCGTGAGAGTCTTGGTACTTGTGAATTCGTGAAACTTTAGGGACAAATACGAGTATCCCTAATACGTGTGTTAGGTGCCAACCTGCCAATTGTACATAGGTGCTTAAGGTTTCAAAAAAAATCTTCCCTGAGCATCTATGGTACTTGTGAATTACTAACTTAAAGGAAAAATACGAGTAGGCTATATAACGTATATATGGCCACCTGCAATTGTACAAATGTTGGGGGGGCCCTTATAAGTTCAAAAAAAATCTTCGTGAGGTCTTGGTACTTAGTGGAATTCGGGGGGTAACATTAGGACAAATATCGAGTAGGGCCTATACTGTTTAAAGTGGAAGAACCGTGCAATTGTAGCATAGTGCTAATAAGTTCAAAAAAAAATTCTTCGTGAGGTCTTGGTACTTGTGAATACTAACTTAGGACAAATACGAGTAGGCCTATACGTGTTTAGTGGCCACCCTGCAATGGGTACATAGTGCTTAAGTTCAAAAAAAAATCCATCGTGAGGTCTTGGGTAACTTGTGAATTCTAACTTAAGGGACAAAATACTGAGTAGGCCTAATAACGTGTACATAGTGGTGCCACCTGGCAATTGTACATAGTGCTTAAGTTTCAAAAAAAATCTTCGTTTGAGGTCTTTGTACTTGTGCCATTCTAACTTAGGACAAAAATTACGAGTCAGGCCTATACGTGTTTTAGTGGAAACCGTGCGAATGGTACATAGAGCTTAAGTTCAAAAAAATCTTTCGTGAGGTCCATGGTACTTGTGAATTCTAACTTTGGACAAATAACGAGTTAGGCCTATACTGTATATAGTGGCCACCTGCAATTGTTAGACATAAGTGCTTAAGTTTCACGAATAAAAAAAATCATTCGTGGAAGGTTTTTGTTTTCCCACCCATTAATACTTGTGAATTCTAACTTAGGACAAATTACGATTACGGCCAATAGCTATATACATAAGTGGCCACCTGCAATTTGTACATAGTGCATAAGTTATCAAAAAAAATCTTCGTGAGGTAGACTTGGGTATACTTGTCAGTTCTAACTTAGGGACAAATACGAGTAGGCCTATTAACGATATATAGTGGCCACCCTGCATATGGTACATAGATGCTTAAGTTCAAAATGAATAATCTTTCGTGAGGTCTGGTACTTGTGAATTCTACACTTAGGGACAAATACGAGTAGGCCTAATACGGGTGTTTTAAGATGGAAGACCGTGCAATGGTACATAGTAGCTTCAAAGTTCAAAAAAAATCTTCGTGAGGTCTTTGTACTTGTCAGAGATTCTAACTTCGGACAAATACGAGTAAGGCCTATAACGTATATATAAGAGCCACCCTGCAATGGTACATAGTGCTTAGGTTCAAATAAAAATCTTCGATAGGTCCTTGGTACTTGTGAGATTCTAACATAGGACAAATACGAGTAGGGGCCTATATACGCTGTTTAGTGGAAACCTGGCAATTATACATAGTGCTTAAGTTCAAAAAAAAATCTTCGTCGCAGGTCTTTGTACGTTGTGAATTATCTATCACTTAGGACCCCAGAACTTACGAGTGAGGGCCCTAATGCGTGTTTAGGTGGCCACCTGCAATTGTACATAGTGCTCAATGTTAAAAAAATTAAATCTTCGTGAGGTCTTGTGTACTTGAGTGTAATTCTTCTAACATTTAGGAACAAATTAACGATGTAGGACCTATACGTGTTATAGTGGTCACCACCTGCGCAATTATACATAGTGCTTAAGTTCAAAAAAAGTCTTCGTGAGGTCTCTGGTACTCTTCGAATTCTAACTTATGAAAAATACGAAGATAGGCCTATACGTGTTTTAGTGGAAACACTGCTAATGGTACATAGTGCTTATAAGTACCAAAAAAACAATCTTCGTGAGGTCCTTGGTACTTGTGAATTCTAGACTTAGGACAAATACGGAGTAGGCCCTATACGTGTTTAGTGGGCGCGACCATGCACTTGTCTACATAGTGCTCTAAGTTAAAAAAAAATCTTCGTGAGGTCTTGGCTACTTGTGAATTCTAACTTAGGACAAATACGAGTAGGCCTATACCTATAAAGTGGCCACCTGCAATTGTACATGTGCTTAATTCAAAAAATAATCTCCGTGGAGTCTCGGTACTTGTGAATTCTACTTAGGAAAATACGAGTAGGCCTATACGTGTTATAGTGAGGACAACCATGCAATGGTACATAGTGCATCTAAGTTCAAAAAAAATCTTCGTGAGGTCTTGGTAACTTGTGAATTCTTAATTTAGGAAAATTGCGAGTAAGGGCCTATATACTGTGTTTATCGTGGAAACCTGCAATGGTACATAGTAGCCTTAAGTTCAAAAAAAATTCTTCGTGGAGGTCTTGGTACCGTGATAAATTCTAACCTTCGGAGGAGAATTACGTAGTAGGTCTATATCGTGTTTTAGTGGCCACTCTGCAATATGTAAGAACAGTAAATGCTTAAGTTCAAAAAAATATCTTCGTGAGGTCTTGGTACTTGTGAATTCTAACTTAGGACAAATACAACGAGAAGGGCCTATACAGTATACATAGTGGCCACCAGCAATAAGTACATATGACATGAAGTTCAAAAAAAAATCCCCCATCTTCGTGACGCTCTTGGTACTTGTAAGATCTCTAACTTCGGAACAAATACGGAGTAAGCCTATACGTAGTTTGGTGGGGAAACCTGCAAGTGAGAACGATAGTTGCACACAATAAAAAAAAAATCTTCGTGAAGGTTCTTGGTACTTCGTAGAATTCTAAAGATTAGGACAAATACGAGTAGGAACCTATACGTGATATATAGTGGCGAACCTGCAAATGTACAGTAGTGCTTAATTTCACAAAAAAATATTGGTGAGGTCTATGGTACTTTGTGAATTCTAACTTAGGAGACAAATACGTAGTAGGCCTAACAACGTATATAGTAGCCACCTGCAATTGTACATAGTGCTTAAGTTCAAAAAAAGTCTCGTGAGGTCTTGGTACTTGTAGTAATTCTAACTTAGGAAAATACGAGTCTAGGGCCTATCACGTGTTTTAGTGAAACCTGCAATGGTATCATAGTGCTTAAGTTCAAAAAAAATCTTCGTGAGGTCTTGGTACTGTGTGAATTCTAACTTTAGGACAAATCCGAGTAGGCCTATACGTGTTTAGTTGTATGCCACCCTTGCAATGGTACATAGTGCTCAAATTAAAAAAAAATCACTTCGTGTAGGTCTTGTGGTACTTGTGAATTCTAACTTAGGACAAATTACGAGGCTAGGCCTATACGAATATGATAGTGGGCCACCTGCAATTGTACATAGTGCGAATAAGTTCAAAAAAAACCCATTCGTGAGGTCTTGGTACTTGTCGAGTTTCTGAATTTAGGACAAATATCGAGCTAGGCCTATACGTATATACCTGGGCCACCTATGCAATTGTACATAGAGTGCTTAAGTTTTCAAAAAAAAAAACTTCGTGAGCGTCTTGGTACTTGTGAATCTCTAACTTAGGAAAAATACGAGTAGGCCTATACTGATTTAAGTGGAAACCTGCAATGAGTAACATCAGTGCTTAAGTTCAAAAAAAAATCTTGTGTAGGTCTTGGTACTTATGTGAATTCTAACATAGGGAGAAATACGAGTAGGCCTATAACGAGTTTAGTGTGCCACCTGCAATAGCTGTACATAGTGCTTAAGTTAAAGTTAGTCCGAAGTATGGGGGGGCGCAAAAACAAAAAAAATCTTCGTGAGTATCTTGGTACTGTGAATTCTAACTGTAAGGACAAATACGAGTAGGTCCTTAATCTACGTGTTTAGTGAAAACCTGCAATGGTACATAGTGCTAGTAAGTTCAAAAAAAATCTTCGTGGGAGTCTTGGTACTTGTGAATTCTAACTTAGGACAAATACGAGTTAAAGGGCCTATACGTGTTATTAGCGTGGAAAACCTGCAATGGTACATAGATTGCTTAAGATTCAAAAAAAAGTCTTACGTGAGGTCGATTGGTACTTGTGAAATTCTAACTTTAGGGACAAATACGAGTTTAGATACCTATGGCGTATATATGGAAACCTGCAAAGGTACATAGTGCTTATGTTCAAAAAAAATTTTCGTGAGGTCTTGGTACTTGTGAATTCTAACTTAGGGAATAAATACGAGTAAGGGCCTATACGTGTTTAGTGGCCACCTGCAAATCGATACCATAGATGCTTAAGTTCAAAAAAAACCACCTTTCGTGAGGTCTTGGTACTTGTGAATTCTAACTTAGGACAAATACGAGTAGGCCTAGATACCGTATATAGTGGCCGACCTGCAATTGTCACAGTCGGTGTCATAAGTTCAAAAAAAATCTTCGTTAACGACGGTTCCTTCGGTACTTGGTGAATTCTAACTTAGGAACAATACAGCAGTTACGCTAGGCCTATACGTGTCTAGGGTGGAAACCTGCAATGGGTGTACTCTAGTAGCTTAAGTTCAAAAAAAAATCTTCGTGAGGTCTTGGTACTTGTGAATTCTAACTTAGGACAAATACGAGTAGGTGAGCCTATACGTGTTTATTGGAAACCTGGCAATGGTACATAGTGCTTAAGTTCAAAAAAAATCTTCCGATGAGTGATCTTGCGTACTTGTGAATTCCTAACTTAGGACCAAATACGAGCGTAAGGCCTATACGTGTTTAGTGGAAACCTGCAATTGTACATAGTGGTTAAGTTCAAAAAAAATCTTCGTGAGGTCTTGGTACTTGTGAATTCTAACTTAAGAAAATACGAGTAGGCCTATACTAGTTTAGTGGAAACCTGCAATGGTACATAGTGCTTAAAATCAAAAAAAAGTCTTCGTGAGGTCTTGGTACTTGTGAATTCTAACTTAGGACAAATACGAGTAGGCCTATACGTGTTTAGTGGAAACCTGCAATTGTACATAGTGCTTAAGTTCAAAAAAAATCTTCGTGAGGTCTTGGTACTTGTGAATTCTAACTTAGGAAAATACGAGTAGGCCTATACGTGTTTAGTGGAAACCTGCAATGGTACATAGTGCTTAAGTTCAAAAAAAATCTTCGTGAGGTCTTGGTACTTGTGAATTCTAACTTAGGACAAATACGAGTAGGCTTATACGTATATAGTGGCCACCTGCAATTGTACATAGTGGTTAAGTTTAAAAAGAATATTCGTGAGGTCTTGGTACTTGTGAATTCTAACTTAGGACAAATACGAGTAGGCCTATACGTATATAGTGGCCACCTGCAATTGTACATAGTGCTTAAGTTCAAAAGAAATCTTCGTGAGGTCTTGGTTCTTCTGAATTCTAACTTAGGACAAATGCGAGTAGGCCTATACGTGTTATGTGGAAACCTGTAATTGTACATAGTGCTTAGGTTCAAGAAAAAATTTTCGTGAGGTCTTGGTACTTGTGAATTCTAACTTAGGACAAATACCAGTAGGCCTTTACGTGTTTAGTGGCCACCTGCAATGGTACATAGTGCTTAAGTTCAAAAAATCTTCGTGAGGTCTTGGTACTTGTGAATTCTAACTTAGGACAAATATGAGTAGGCCTACACGTATATAGTGGCCACCAGCAATTGTACATAGTGGTTAAGTTGAAAAAAAATCTTCGTGAGGTCTTGGTACTTGTGAATTCTAACTTAGGACAAATACGAGTAGGCATATACGTATATAGGGCCCACCTGCAATTGTACATAGTGCTTAAGTTCAAAAGAATGTTCGTGAGGTCTTGGTACTTGTGAATTCTAACTTAGGACAAATACGAGTAGGCATATACGTATTTAGTGGCCACCTGCAATGGTAACATAGTGCTTAAGTTCAAAAAAAGTTTCGTGAGGTCTTGGTACTTGTGAATTCTAATTTCGGACAAATACGAGTAGGCCTATACGTGTTTAGTGGAAACGTGCAATTGTACATAATGCTTAAGTTCAAAAAAATATCTTCGTGAGGTCTTGGTACTTATGAATTCGAACTTAGGACAAATATGAGTAGGCCTATACGTGTTAAGTGGAAACCTGCAATTGTACATAGTGCTTAAGTTCAAAAAAAATCTTCGTGAGGTCTTGGTACTTGTGAATTCTAACTTAGGACAAATACGAGTAGGCCTATACGTATATATAGTGGCCACCTGCAATTGTACATAGTGCTTAAGTTAAAAAAAAATTTCGTGAAGTCTTGGTCCTTGTGAGTTCTAACGTAGGACAATACGAGTAGGCTTATACGTATATAGTGGCCACTTGCAATTGTACATAGTGTTTAAGTTCAAAAAAAAATCTTCGTGAGGCCTTGGTACTTGTGAATTCTAACTTAGGACAAATACGAGTAAGCCTATACGTGTTTAGTGGCCACCTGCAATGGTACATAGTGCTTAAGTTCAAAAAAAATCTTCGTGAGGTCTTGGTACTTGTGAATTCTAACTTAGGACAAATACGAGTAGGCCTATACGTGTTTAGTGGCCACCTGCAATGGTACATAGTGCTTAAGTTCAAAAAAATCTTCGTGAGGTCTTGGTACTTGTGAATTCTAACTTAGGACAAATACGAGTAGGCCTATACGTATATAGTGGCCACCTGCAATTGTACATAGTGCATAAGTTCAAAAAAAATCTTCGTGAGGTCTTGGTACTTGTGAATTCTAACTTAGGACAAATACGAGTAGGCCTATACGTATTTAGTGGCCACCTGCAATTGTACATAGTGCTTAAGTTCAAAAAAAATCTTCGTGAGGTCTTGGTACTTGTGAATTCTAACTTAGGACAAATACGAGTAGGCCTATACGTGTTTAGTGGAAACCTGCAATTGTACATAGTGCTTAAGTTCAAAAAAAATCTTCGTGAGGTCTTGGTACTTGTGAATTCTAACTTAGGACAAATACGAGTAGGCCTATACGTATATAGTGGCCACCTGCAATTGTACATAGTGCTTAAGTTCAAAAAAAATCTTCGTGAGGTCTTGGTACTTGTGAATTCTAACTTAGGACAAATACGAGTAGGCCTATACGTGTTTAGTGGAAACCTGCAATTGTACATAGTGCTTAAGTTCAAAAAAAATCTTCGTGAGGTCTTGGTACTTGTGAATTCTAACTTAGGACAAATACGAGTAGGCCTATACGTGTTTAGTGGCCACCTGCAATTGTACATAGTGCTTAAGTTCAAAAAAAATCTTCGTGAGGTCTTGGTACTTGTGAATTCTAACTTAGGACAAATACGAGTAGGCCTATACGTGTTTAGTGCCACCTGCAATTGTACATAGTGCTTAAGTTCAAAAAAAATCTTCGTGAGGTCTTGGTACTTGTGAATTCTAACTTAGGACAAATACGAGTAGGCCTATACGTATATATAGTGGCCACCTGCAATTGTACATAGTGCTTAAGTTCAAAAAAAATCTTCGTGAGGTCTTGGTACTTGTGAATTCTAACTTAGGACAAATACGAGTAGGCCTATACGTATATATAGTGGCCACCTGCAATGGTACATAGTGCTTAAGTTCAAAAAAAATCTTCGTGAGGTCTTGGTACTTGTGAATTCTAACTTAGGACAAATACGAGTAGGCCTATACGTGTTTAGTGGAAACCTGCAATGGTACATAGTGCTTAAGTTCAAAAGAAATCTTCGTGAGGTCTTGGTACTTGTGAATTCTAACTTAGGACAAATACGAGTAGGCCTATACGTATATAGTGGCCACCTGCAATTGTACATAGTGCTTAAGTTCAAAAAAAATCTTCGTGAGGTCTTGGTACTTGTGAATTCTAACTTAGGAAAATACGAGTAGGCCTATACGTATATAGTGGCCACCTGCAATGGTACATAGTGCTTAAGTTCAAAAAAAATCTTCGTGAGGTCTTGGTACTTGTGAATTCTAACTTAGGACAAATACGAGTAGGCCTATACGTGTTTAGTGGCCACCTGCAATGGTACATAGTGCTTAAGTTCAAAAAAAATCTTCGTGAGGTCTTGGTACTTGTGAATTCTAACTTAGGACAAATACGAGTAGGCCTATACGTATATAGTGGCACCTGCAATTGTACATAGTGCTTAAGTTCAAAAAAAATCTTCGTGAGGTCTTGGTACTTGTGAATTCTAACTTAGGACAAATACGAGTAGGCCTATACGTATATAGTGGCCACCTGCAATTGTACATAGTGCTTAAGTTCAAAAAAAAATCTTCGTGAGGTCTTGGTACTTGTGAATTCTAACTTAGGACAAATACGAGTAGGCCTATACGTATATAGTGGCCACCTGCAATTGTACATAGTGCTTAAGTTCAAAAAAAATCTTCGTGAGGTCTTGGTACTTGTGAATTCTAACTTAGGACAAATACGAGTAGGCCTATACGTATATAGTGGAAACCTGCAATGGTACATAGTGCTTAAGTTCAAAAAAAATCTTCGTGAGGTCTTGGTACTTGTGAATTCTAACTTAGGACAAATACGAGTAGGCCTATACGTGTTTAGTGGCCACCTGCAATTGTACATAGTGCTTAAGTTCAAAAAAAATCTTCGTGAGGTCTTGGTACTTGTGAATTCTAACTTAGGACAAATACGAGTAGGCCTATACGTGTTTAGTGGAAACCTGCAATGGTACATAGTGCTTAAGTTCAAAAAAAATCTTCGTGAGGTCTTGGTACTTGTGAATTCTAACTTAGGACAAATACGAGTAGGCCTATACGTGTTTAGTGGCCACCTGCAATGGTACATAGTGCTTAAGTTCAAAAAAAATCTTCGTGAGGTCTTGGTACTTGTGAATTCTAACTTAGGACAAATACGAGTAGGCCTATACGTGTTTAGTGGAAACCTGCAATTGTACATAGTGCTTAAGTTCAAAAAAAATCTTCGTGAGGTCTTGGTACTTGTGAATTCTAACTTAGGACAAATACGAGTAGGCCTATACGTATATAGTGGCCACCTGCAATTGTACATAGTGCTTAAGTTCAAAAAAAATCTTCGTGAGGTCTTGGTACTTGTGAATTCTAACTTAGGACAAATACGAGTAGGCCTATACGTATATAGTGGCCACCTGCAATTGTACATAGTGCTTAAGTTCAAAAAAATCTTCGTGAGGTCTTGGTACTTGTGAATTCTAACTTAGGACAAATACGAGTAGGCCTATACGTGTTTAGTGGAAACCTGCAATGGTACATAGTGCTTAAGTTCAAAAAAAATCTTCGTGAGGTCTTGGTACTTGTGAATTCTAACTTAGGACAAATACGAGTAGGCCTATACGTGTTTAGTGGCCACCTGCAATTGTACATAGTGGTTAAGTTCAAAAAAAATCTTCGTGAGGTCTTGGTACTTGTGAATTCTAACTTAGGACAAATACGAGTAGGCCTATACGTATATATAGTGGCCACCTGCAATTGTACATAGTGCTTAAGTTCAAAAAAAATCTTCGTGAGGTCTTGGTACTTGTGAATTCTAACTTAGGACAAATACGAGTAGGCCTATACGTGTTTAGTGGCCACCTGCAATTGTACATAGTGCTTAAGTTCAAAAAAAATCTTCGTGAGGTCTTGGTACTTGTGAATTCTAACTTAGGACAAATACGAGTAGGCCTATACGTGTTTAGTGGAAACCTGCAATGGTACATAGTGCTTAAGTTCAAAAAAATCTTCGTGAGGTCTTGGTACTTGTGAATTCTAACTTAGGACAAATACGAGTAGGCCTATACGTATATAGTGGCCACCTGCAATTGTACATAGTGCTTAAGTTCAAAAAAAATCTTCGTGAGGTCTTGGTACTTGTGAATTCTAACTTAGGACAAATACGAGTAGGCCTATACGTATATAGTGGCCACCTGCAATTGTACATAGTGCTTAAGTTCAAAAAAAATCTTCGTGAGGTCTTGGTACTTGTGAATTCTAACTTAGGACAAATACGAGTAGGCCTATACGTGTTTAGTGGAAACCTGCAATGGTACATAGTGCTTAAGTTCAAAAAAATCTTCGTGAGGTCTTGGTACTTGTGAATTCTAACTTAGGACAAATACGAGTAGGCCTATACGTGTTTAGTGGCCACCTGCAATTGTACATAGTGCTTAAGTTCAAAAAAAATCTTCGTGAGGTCTTGGTACTTGTGAATTCTAACTTAGGACAAATACGAGTAGGCCTATACGTATATAGTGGCCACCTGCAATTGTACATAGTGCTTAAGTTCAAAAAAATCTTCGTGAGGTCTTGGTACTTGTGAATTCTAACTTAGGACAAATACGAGTAGGCCTATACGTGTTTAGTGGCCACCTGCAATTGTACATAGTGCTTAAGTTCAAAAAAATCTTCGTGAGGTCTTGGTACTTGTGAATTCTAACTTAGGACAAATACGAGTAGGCCTATACGTGTTTAGTGGCCACCTGCAATTGTACATAGTGCTTAAGTTCAAAAAAAATCTTCGTGAGGTCTTGGTACTTGTGAATTCTAACTTAGGACAAATACGAGTAGGCCTATACGTGTATAGTGGCCACCTGCAATGGTACATAGTGCTTAAGTTCAAAAAAAATCTTCGTGAGGTCTTGGTACTTGTGAATTCTAACTTAGGACAAATACGAGTAGGCCTATACGTGTTTAGTGGAAACCTGCAATTGTACATAGTGCTTAAGTTCAAAAAAAATCTTCGTGAGGTCTTGGTACTTGTGAATTCTAACTTAGGACAAATACGAGTAGGCCTATACGTATATAGTGGCCACCTGCAATGGTACATAGTGCTTAAGTTCAAAAAAAATCTTCGTGAGGTCTT
Organism: Prostheceraeus crozeri; assembly: GCA_907163375.1. NCBI lineage: Eukaryota > Metazoa > Platyhelminthes > Polycladida > Euryleptidae > Prostheceraeus > Prostheceraeus crozeri. The sequence continues at coordinate 17,233 of CAJQUW010008331.1, read as the reverse complement.
GGTACTTGTGAATTCTAACTTAGGACAAATACGAGTAGGCCTATACGTGTTTAGTGGCCACCTGCAATTGTACATAGTGCTTAAGTTCAAAAAAAATCTTCGTGAGGTCTTGGTACTTGTGAATTCTAAATTAGGACAAATACGAGTAGGCCTATACGTATATAGTGGCCACCTGCAATTGTACATAGTGCTTAAGTTCAAAAAAAATCTTCGTGAGGTCTTGGTACTTGTGAATTCTAACTTAGGACAAATACGAGTAGGCCTATACGTATATAGTGGCCACCTGCAATGGTACATAGTGCTTAAGTTCAAAAAAATCTTCGTGAGGTCTTGGTACTTGTGAATTCTAACTTAGGACAAATACGAGTAGGCCTATACGTGTTTAGTGGAAACCTGCAATTGTACATAGTGCTTAAGTTCAAAAAAAATCTTCGTGAGGTCTTGGTACTTGTGAATTCTAACTTAGGACAAATACGAGTAGGCCTATACGTGTTTAGTGGCCACCTGCAATTGTACATAGTGCTTAAGTTCAAAAAAAATCTTCGTGAGGTCTTGGTACTTGTGAATTCTAACTTAGGACAAATACGAGTAGGCCTATGCGTATATATAGTGGCCACCTCCAATTGTACATAGTGGTTAAGTTCAAAAAAAATCTTCGTGAGGTCTTGGTACTTGTGAATTCTAACTTAGGACAAATACGAGTAGGCCTATACGTGTTTAGTGGCCACCTGCAATTGTACATAGTGCTTAAGTTCAAAAAAAATCTTCGTGAGGTCTTGGTACTTGTGAATTCTAACTTAGGACAAATACGAGTAGGCCTATACGTGTTTAGTGGCCACCTGCAATTGTACATAGTGCTTAAGTTCAAAAAAAATCTTCGTGAGGTCTTGGTACTTGTGAATTCTAACTTAGGACAAATACGAGTAGGCCTATACGTGTTTAGTGGCCACCTGCAATTGTACATAGTGCTTAAGTTCAAAAAAATCTTCGTGAGGTCTTGGTACTTGTGAATTCTAACTTAGGACAAATACGAGTAGGCCTATACGTGTTTAGTGGAAACCTGCAATGGTACATAGTGCTTAAGTTCAAAAAAAATCTTCGTGAGGTCTTGGTACTTGTGAATTCTAACTTAGGACAAATACGAGTAGGCCTATACGTGTTTAGTGGCCACCTGCAATTGTACATAGTGCTTAAGTTCAAAAAAAATCTTCGTGAGGTCTTGGTACTTGTGAATTCTAACTTAGGACAAATACGAGTAGGCCTATACGTGTATAGTGGCCACCTGCAATTGTACATAGTGCTTAAGTTCAAAAAAAATCTTCGTGAGGTCTTGGTACTTGTGAATTCTAACTTAGGACAAATACGAGTAGGCCTATACGTATATAGTGGCCACCTGCAATTGTACATAGTGCTTAAGTTCAAAAAAAATCTTCGTGAGGTCTTGGTACTTGTGAATTCTAACTTAGGACAAATACGAGTAGGCCTATACGTGTTTAGTGGAAACCTGCAATTGTACATAGTGCTTAAGTTCAAAAAAAATCTTCGTGAGGTCTTGGTACTTGTGAATTCTAACTTAGGACAAATACGAGTAGGCCTATACGTGTTTAGTGGCCACCTGCAATTGTACATAGTGCTTAAGTTCAAAAAAAATCTTCGTGAGGTCTTGGTACTTGTGAATTCTAACTTAGGACAAATACGAGTAGGCCTATACGTGTTTAGTGGAAACCTGCAATTGTACATAGTGCTTAAGTTCAAAAAAAATCTTCGTGAGGTCTTGGTACTTGTGAATTCTAACTTAGGACAAATACGAGTAGGCCTATACGTATATAGTGGCCACCTGCAATGGTACATAGTGCTTAAGTTCAAAAAAAATCTTCGTGAGGTCTTGGTACTTGTGAATTCTAACTTAGGACAAATACGAGTAGGCCTATACGTATTTAGTGGCCACCTGCAATTGTACATAGTGCTTAAGTTCAAAAAAAATCTTCGTGAGGTCTTGGTACTTGTGAATTCTAACTTAGGACAAATACGAGTAGGCCTATACGTATATAGTGGCCACCTGCAATTGTACATAGTGCTTAAGTTCAAAAAAAATCTTCGTGAGGTCTTGGTACTTGTGAATTCTAACTTAGGACAAATACGAGTAGGCCTATACGTATTTAGTGGCCACCTGCAATTGTACATAGTGCTTAAGTTCAAAAAAAATCTTCGTGAGGTCTTGGTACTTGTGAATTCTAACTTAGGAAAATACGAGTAGGCCTATACGTGTTTAGTGGAAACCTGCAATGGTACATAGTGCTTAAGTTCAAAAAAAATCTTCGTGAGGTCTTGGTACTTGTGAATTCTAACTTAGGACAAATACGAGTAGGCCTATACGTGTTTAGTGGAAACCTGCAATTGTACATAGTGCTTAAGTTCAAAAAAAATCTTCGTGAGGTCTTGGTACTTGTGAATTCTAACTTAGGACAAATACGAGTAGGCCTATACGTGTTTAGTGGCCACCTGCAATTGTACATAGTGCTTAAGTTCAAAAAAAATCTTCGTGAGGTCTTGGTACTTGTGAATTCTAACTTAGGACAAATACGAGTAGGCCTATACGTGTTTAGTGGCCACCTGCAATTGTACATAGTGCTTAAGTTCAAAAAAAATCTTCGTGAGGTCTTGGTACTTGTGAATTCTAACTTAGGACAAATACGAGTAGGCCTATACGTATATAGTGGCCACCTGCAATTGTACATAGTGCTTAAGTTCAAAAAAAATCTTCGTGAGGTCTTGGTACTTGTGAATTCTAACTTAGGACAAATACGAGTAGGCCTATACGTGTTTAGTGGCCACCTGCAATGGTACATAGTGCTTAAGTTCAAAAAAAATCTTCGTGAGGTCTTGGTACTTGTGAATTCTAACTTAGGACAAATACGAGTAGGCCTATACGTGTTTAGTGGAAACCTGCAATTGTACATAGTGCTTAAGTTCAAAAAAATCTTCGTGAGGTCTTGGTACTTGTGAATTCTAACTTAGGACAAATACGAGTAGGCCTATACGTATATAGTGGCCACCTGCAATTGTACATAGTGCTTAAGTTCAAAAAAAATCTTCGTGAGGTCTTGGTACTTGTGAATTCTAACTTAGGACAAATACGAGTAGGCCTATACGTGTTTAGTGGAAACCTGCAATTGTACATAGTGCTTAAGTTCAAAAAAAATCTTCGTGAGGTCTTGGTACTTGTGAATTCTAACTTAGGACAAATACGAGTAGGCCTATACGTGTTTAGTGGAAACCTGCAATGGTACATAGTGCTTAAGTTCAAAAAAAATCTTCGTGAGGTCTTGGTACTTGTGAATTCTAACTTAGGACAAATACGAGTAGGCCTATACGTGTTTAGTGGAAACCTGCAATGGTACATAGTGCTTAAGTTCAAAAAAAATCTTCGTGAGGTCTTGGTACTTGTGAATTCTAACTTAGGACAAATACGAGTAGGCCTATACGTATATATAGTGGCCACCTCCAATTGTACATAGTGGTTAAGTTCAAAAAAAATCTTCGTGAGGTCTTGGTACTTGTGAATTCTAACTTAGGACAAATACGAGTAGGCCTATACGTATTTAGTGGCCACCTGCAATTGTACATAGTGCTTAAGTTCAAAAAAAATCTTCGTGAGGTCTTGGTACTTGTGAATTCTAACTTAGGACAAATACGAGTAGGCCTATACGTGTTTAGTGGAAACCTGCAATTGTACATAGTGCTTAAGTTCAAAAAAAATCTTCGTGAGGTCTTGGTACTTGTGAATTCTAACTTAGGACAAATACGAGTAGGCCTATACGTATATAGTGGCCACCTGCAATTGTACATAGTGCTTAAGTTCAAAAAAAATCTTCGTGAGGTCTTGGTACTTGTGAATTCTAACTTAGGACAAATACGAGTAGGCCTATACGTATATAGTGGCCACCTGCAATGGTACATAGTGCTTAAGTTCAAAAAAATCTTCGTGAGGTCTTGGTACTTGTGAATTCTAACTTAGGACAAATACGAGTAGGCCTATACGTATATAGTGGCCACCTGCAATTGTACATAGTGCTTAAGTTCAAAAAAAATCTTCGTGAGGTCTTGGTACTTGTGAATTCTAACTTAGGACAAATACGAGTAGGCCTATACGTGTTTAGTGGAAACCTGCAATGGTACATAGTGCTTAAGTTCAAAAAAAATCTTCGTGAGGTCTTGGTACTTGTGAATTCTAACTTAGGACAAATACGAGTAGGCCTATACGTGTTTAGTGGAAACCTGCAATGGTACATAGTGCTTAAGTTCAAAAAAAATCTTCGTGAGGTCTTGGTACTTGTGAATTCTAACTTAGGACAAATACGAGTAGGCCTATACGTGTTTAGTGGCCACCTGCAATTGTACATAGTGCTTAAGTTCAAAAAAAATCTTCGTGAGGTCTTGGTACTTGTGAATTCTAACTTAGGACAAATACGAGTAGGCCTATACGTGTTTAGTGGCCACCTGCAATTGTACATAGTGCTTAAGTTCAAAAAAAATCTTCGTGAGGTCTTGGTACTTGTGAATTCTAACTTAGGACAAATACGAGTAGGCCTATACGTATATAGTGGCCACCTGCAATGGTACATAGTGCTTAAGTTCAAAAAAAATCTTCGTGAGGTCTTGGTACTTGTGAATTCTAACTTAGGAAAATACGAGTAGGCCTATACGTGTTTAGTGGAAACCTGCAATTGTACATAGTGCTTAAGTTCAAAAAAAATCTTCGTGAGGTCTTGGTACTTGTGAATTCTAACTTAGGACAAATACGAGTAGGCCTATACGTGTTTAGTGGAAACCTGCAATGGTACATAGTGCTTAAGTTCAAAAAAAATCTTCGTGAGGTCTTGGTACTTGTGAATTCTAACTTAGGACAAATACGAGTAGGCCTATACGTGTTTAGTGGAAACCTGCAATTGTACATAGTGCTTAAGTTCAAAAAAAATCTTCGTGAGGTCTTGGTACTTGTGAATTCTAACTTAGGACAAATACGAGTAGGCCTATACGTGTTTAGTGGCCACCTGCAATTGTACATAGTGCTTAAGTTCAAAAAAAATCTTCGTGAGGTCTTGGTACTTGTGAATTCTAACTTAGGACAAATACGAGTAGGCCTATACGTATATAGTGGCCACCTGCAATTGTACATAGTGCTTAAGTTCAAAAAAAATCTTCGTGAGGTCTTGGTACTTGTGAATTCTAACTTAGGACAAATACGAGTAGGCCTATACGTGTTTAGTGGAAACCTGCAATGGTACATAGTGCTTAAGTTCAAAAAAAATCTTCGTGAGGTCTTGGTACTTGTGAATTCTAACTTAGGACAAATACGAGTAGGCCTATACGTGTTTAGTGGCCACCTGCAATGGTACATAGTGCTTAAGTTCAAAAAAATCTTCGTGAGGTCTTGGTACTTGTGAATTCTAACTTAGGACAAATACGAGTAGGCCTATACGTATATAGTGGCCACCTGCAATTGTACATAGTGCTTAAGTTCAAAAAAAATCTTCGTGAGGTCTTGGTACTTGTGAATTCTAACTTAGGACAAATACGAGTAGGCCTATACGTGTTTAGTGGCCACCTGCAATTGTACATAGTGCTTAAGTTCAAAAAAAATCTTCGTGAGGTCTTGGTACTTGTGAATTCTAACTTAGGACAAATACGAGTAGGCCTATACGTATTTAGTGGCCACCTGCAATTGTACATAGTGCTTAAGTTCAAAAAAAATCTTCGTGAGGTCTTGGTACTTGTGAATTCTAACTTAGGACAAATACGAGTAGGCCTATACGTATATAGTGGCCACCTGCAATTGTACATAGTGCTTAAGTTCAAAAAAAATCTTCGTGAGGTCTTGGTACTTGTGAATTCTAACTTAGGACAAATACGAGTAGGCCTATACGTGTTTAGTGGAAACCTGCAATGGTACATAGTGCTTAAGTTCAAAAAAAATCTTCGTGAGGTCTTGGTACTTGTGAATTCTAACTTAGGACAAATACGAGTAGGCCTATACGTGTTTAGTGGAAACCTGCAATGGTACATAGTGCTTAAGTTCAAAAAAAATCTTCGTGAGGTCTTGGTACTTGTGAATTCTAACTTAGGACAAATACGAGTAGGCCTATACGTGTATAGTGGCCACCTGCAATTGTACATAGTGCTTAAGTTCAAAAAAAATCTTCGTGAGGTCTTGGTACTTGTGAATTCTAACTTAGGACAAATACGAGTAGGCCTATACGTATATAGTGGCCACCTGCAATTGTACATAGTGCTTAAGTTCAAAAAAAATCTTCGTGAGGTCTTGGTACTTGTGAATTCTAACTTAGGACAAATACGAGTAGGCCTATACGTGTTTAGTGGCCACCTGCAATGGTACATAGTGCTTAAGTTCAAAAAAAATCTTCGTGAGGTCTTGGTACTTGTGAATTCTAACTTAGGACAAATACGAGTAGGCCTATACGTGTTTAGTGGAAACCTGCAATGGTACATAGTGCTTAAGTTCAAAAAAAATCTTCGTGAGGTCTTGGTACTTGTGAATTCTAACTTAGGACAAATACGAGTAGGCCTATACGTGTTTAGTGGCCACCTGCAATTGTACATAGTGCTTAAGTTCATAAAAAATCTTCGTGAGGTCTTGGTACTTGTGAATTCTAACTTAGGACAAATACGAGTAGGCCTATACGTATTCAGTGGCCACCTGCAATTGTACATAGTGGTTAAGTTCAAAAAAAATCTTCGTGAGGTCTTCGTACTTGTCAGTTCTAACTTAGGACAAATACGAGTAGGCCTATACGTATATAGTGGCCACCTGCAATTGTACATAGTGCTTAAGTTCAAAAAAATCTTCGTGAGGTCTTGGTACTTGTGAATTCTAACTTAGGACAAATACGAGTAGGCCTATACGTGTTTAGTGGCCACCTGCAATGGTACATAGTGCTTAAGTTCAAAAAAAATCTTCGTGAGGTCTTGGTACTTGTGAATTCTAACTTAGGACAAATACGAGTAGGCCTATACGTGTTTAGTGGAAACCTGCAATGGTACATAGTGCTTAAGTTCAAAAAAAATCTTCGTGAGGTCTTGGTACTTGTGAATTCTAACTTAGGACAAATACGAGTAGGCCTATACGTGTTTAGTGGCCACCTGCAATTGTACATAGTGCTTAAGTTCAAAAAAATCTTCGTGAGGTCTTGGTACTTGTGAATTCTAACTTAGGACAAATACGAGTAGGCCTATACGTGTTTAGTGGAAACCTGCAATGGTACATAGTGCTTAAGTTCAAAAAAAATCTTCGTGAGGTCTTGGTACTTGTGAATTCTAACTTAGGACAAATACGAGTAGGCCTATACGTGTTTAGTGGAAACCTGCAATGGTACATAGTGCTTAAGTTCAAAAAAAATCTTCGTGAGGTCTTGGTACTTGTGAATTCTAACTTAGGACAAATACGAGTAGGCCTATACGTGTTTAGTGGCCACCTGCAATGGTACATAGTGCTTAAGTTCAAAAAAATCTTCGTGAGGTCTTGGTACTTGTGAATTCTAACTTAGGACAAATACGAGTAGGCCTATACGTATATAGTGGCCACCTGCAATTGTACATAGTGCTTAAGTTCAAAAAAATCTTCGTGAGGTCTTGGTACTTGTGAATTCTAACTTAGGACAAATACGAGTAGGCCTATACGTGTTTAGTGGCCACCTGCAATTGTACATAGTGCTTAAGTTCAAAAAAATCTTCGTGAGGTCTTGGTACTTGTGAATTCTAACTTAGGACAAATACGAGTAGGCCTATACGTGTTTAGTGGCCACCTGCAATTGTACATAGTGCTTAAGTTCAAAAAAAATCTTCGTGAGGTCTTGGTACTTGTGAATTCTAACTTAGGACAAATACGAGTAGGCCTATACGTATATAGTGGCCACCTGCAATTGTACATAGTGCTTAAGTTCAAAAAAAATCTTCGTGAGGTCTTGGTACTTGTGAATTCTAACTTAGGACAAATACGAGTAGGCCTATACGTGTTTAGTGGCCACCTGCAATGGTACATAGTGCTTAAGTTCAAAAAAAATCTTCGTGAGGTCTTGGTACTTGTGAATTCTAACTTAGGACAAATACGAGTAGGCCTATACGTGTTTAGTGGAAACCTGCAATGGTACATAGTGCTTAAGTTCAAAAAAAATCTTCGTGAGGTCTTGGTACTTGTGAATTCTAACTTAGGACAAATACGAGTAGGCCTATACGTGTTTAGTGGCCACCTGCAATTGTACATAGTGCTTAAGTTCAAAAAAAATCTTCGTGAGGTCTTGGTACTTGTGAATTCTAACTTAGGACAAATACGAGTAGGCCTATACGTGTTTAGTGGAAACCTGCAATGGTACATAGTGCTTAAGTTCAAAAAAAATCTTCGTGAGGTCTTGGTACTTGTGAATTCTAACTTAGGACAAATACGAGTAGGCCTATACGTGTTTAGTGGCCACCTGCAATTGTACATAGTGCTTAAGTTCAAAAAAAATCTTCGTGAGGTCTTGGTACTTGTGAATTCTAACTTAGGACAAATACGAGTAGGCCTATACGTGTTTAGTGGAAACCTGCAATGGTACATAGTGCTTAAGTTCAAAAAAAATCTTCGTGAGGTCTTGGTACTTGTGAATTCTAACTTAGGACAAATACGAGTAGGCCTATACGTGTTTAGTGGCCACCTGCAATGGTACATAGTGCTTAAGTTCAAAAAAAATCTTCGTGAGGTCTTGGTACTTGTGAATTCTAACTTAGGACAAATACGAGTAGGCCTATACGTATATAGTGGCCACCTGCAATTGTACATAGTGCTTAAGTTCAAAAAAAATCTTCGTGAGGTCTTGGTACTTGTGAATTCTAACTTAGGACAAATACGAGTAGGCCTATACGTGTTTAGTGGAAACCTGCAATGGTACATAGTGCTTAAGTTCAAAAAAATCTTCGTGAGGTCTTGGTACTTGTGAATTCTAACTTAGGACAAATACGAGTAGGCCTATACGTGTATAGTGGCCACCTGCAATTGTACATAGTGCTTAAGTTCAAAAAAAATCTTCGTGAGGTCTTGGTACTTGTGAATTCTAACTTAGGACAAATACGAGTAGGCCTATACGTATATAGTGGCCACCTGCAATTGTACATAGTGCTTAAGTTCAAAAAAAATCTTCGTGAGGTCTTGGTACTTGTGAATTCTAACTTCGGACAAATACGAGTAGGCCTATACCTGCAATGGTACATACTGCTTAAGTTCAAAACAAATCTTCGCGAGGTCTTGGTACTTGTGAATTCTAACTTAGGACAAATACGAGTAGGCCTATACGTGTTTAGTGGCCACCTGCAATTGTACATAGTGCTTAAGTTCAAAAAAAATCTTCGTGAGGTCTTGGTACTTGTGAATTCTAACTTAGGACAAATACGAGTAGGCCTATACGTATATAGTGGCCACCTGCAATTGTACATAGTGCTTAAGTTCAAAAAAAATCTTCGTGAGGTCTTGGTACTTGTGAATTCTAACTTAGGACAAATACGAGTAGGCCTATACGTGTTTAGTGGCCACCTGCAATTGTACATAGTGCTTAAGTTCAAAAAAAATCTTCGTGAGGTCTTGGTACTTGTGAATTCTAACTTAGGACAAATACGAGTAGGCCTATACGTGTTTAGTGGAAACCTGCAATGGTACATAGTGCTTAAGTTCAAAAAAAATCTTCGTGAGGTCTTGGTACTTGTGAATTCTAACTTAGGACAAATACGAGTAGGCCTATACGTGTTTAGTGGCCACCTGCAATTGTACATAGTGCTTAAGTTCAAAAAAAATCTTCGTGAGGTCTTGGTACTTGTGAATTCTAACTTAGGACAAATACGAGTAGGCCTATACGTATATAGTGGCCACCTGCAATTGTACATAGTGCTTAAGTTCAAAAAAAATCTTCGTGAGGTCTTGGTACTTGTGAATTCTAACTTAGGACAAATACGAGTAGGCCTATACGTATATAGTGGCCACCTGCAATTGTACATAGTGCTTAAGTTCAAAAAAAATCTTCGTGAGGTCTTGGTACTTGTGAATTCTAACTTAGGACAAATACGAGTAGGCCTATACGTGTTTAGTGGAAACCTGCAATGGTACATAGTGCTTAAGTTCAAAAAAAATCTTCGTGAGGTCTTGGTACTTGTGAATTCTAACTTAGGACAAATACGAGTAGGCCTATACGTGTTTAGTGGAAACCTGCAATTGTACATAGTGCTTAAGTTCAAAAAAAATCTTCGTGAGGTCTTGGTACTTGTGAATTCTAACTTAGGACAAATACGAGTAGGCCTATACGTGTTTAGTGGCCACCTGCAATTGTACATAGTGCTTAAGTTCAAAAAAATCTTCGTGAGGTCTTGGTACTTGTGAATTCTAACTTAGGACAAATACGAGTAGGCCTATACGTGTTTAGTGGAAACCTGCAATGGTACATAGTGCTTAAGTTCAAAAAAAATCTTCGTGAGGTCTTGGTACTTGTGAATTCTAACTTAGGACAAATACGAGTAGGCCTATACGTGTTTAGTGGAAACCTGCAATGGTACATAGTGCTTAAGTTCAAAAAAAATCTTCGTGAGGTCTTGGTACTTGTGAATTCTAACTTAGGACAAATACGAGTAGGCCTATACGTGTTTAGTGGAAACCTGCAATGGTACATAGTGCTTAAGTTCAAAAAAAATCTTCGTGAGGTCTTGGTACTTGTGAATTCTAACTTAGGACAAATACGAGTAGGCCTATACGTATATAGTGGCCACCTGCAATTGTACATAGTGCTTAAGTTCAAAAAAAATCTTCGTGAGGTCTTGGTACTTGTGAATTCTAACTTAGGACAAATACGAGTAGGCCTATACGTGTTTAGTGGCCACCTGCAATTGTACATAGTGCTTAAGTTCAAAAAAAAATCTTCGTGAGGTCTTGGTACTTGTGAATTCTAACTTAGGACAAATACGAGTAGGCCTATACGTGTTTAGTGGAAACCTGCAATGGTACATAGTGCTTAAGTTCAAAAAATCTTCGTGAGGTCTTGGTACTTGTAAATTCTAACTTAGGACAAATACGAGTAGGCCTATACGTATATAGTGGCCACCAGCAATTGTACATGGTGCTCAAGTTAAAAAAAAGTTTCGTGAGGTCTTGGTACTTGTGAATTCTAACTTAGGACAAATACGAGTAGGCCTATACGTGTTTAGTGGCCACCTGCAATGGTACATAGTGCTTAAGTTCAAAAAAAATCTTCGTGAGGTCTTGGTACTTGTGAATTCTAACTTAGGACAAATACGAGTAGGCCTATACGTGTTTAGTGGAAACCTGCAATGGTACATAGTGCTTAAGTTCAAAAAAAATCTTCGTGAGGTCTTGGTACTTGTGAATTCTAACTTAGGACAAATACGAGTAGGCCTATACGTATATAGTGGCCACCTGCAATTGTACATAGTGCTTAAGTTCAAAAAAAATCTTCGTGAGGTCTTGGTACTTGTGAATTCTAACTTAGGACAAATACGAGTAGGCCTATACGTGTTTAGTGGAAACCTGCAATGGTACATAGTGCTTAAGTTCAAAAAAAATCTTCGTGAGGTCTTGGTACTTGTGAATTCTAACTTAGGACAAATACGAGTAGGCCTATACGTGTTTAGTGGAAACCTGCAATTGTACATAGTGCTTAAGTTCAAAAAAAATCTTCGTGAGGTCTTGGTACTTGTGAATTCTAACTTAGGACAAATACGAGTAGGCCTATACGTGTTTAGTGGAAACCTGCAATGGTACATAGTGCTTAAGTTCAAAAAAAATCTTCGTGAGGTCTTGGTACTTGTGAATTCTAACTTAGGACAAATACGAGTAGGCCTATACGGTTTAGTGGAAACCTGCAATGGTACATAGTGCTTAAGTTCAAAAAAAATCTTCGTGAGGTCTTGGTACTTGTGAATTCTAACTTAGGACAAATACGAGTAGGCCTATACGTGTTTAGTGGAAACCTGCAATGGTACATAGTGCTTAAGTTCAAAAAAAATCTTCGTGAGGTCTTGGTACTTGTGAATTCTAACTTAGGACAAATACGAGTAGGCCTATACGTGTTTAGTGGAAACCTGCAATGGTACATAGTGCTTAAGTTCAAAAAAATCTTCGTGAGGTCTTGGTACTTGTGAATTCTAACTTAGGACAAATACGAGTAGGCCTATACGTATATAGTGGCCACCTGCAATTGTACATAGTGCTTAAGTTCAAAAAAAATCTTCGTGAGGTCTTGGTACTTGTGAATTCTAACTTAGGACAAATACGAGTAGGCCTATACGTATATAGTGGCCACCTGCAATTGTACATAGTGCTTAAGTTCAAAAAAAATCTTCGTGAGGTCTTGGTACTTGTAAATTCTAACTTAGGACAAATACGAGTAGGCCTATACGTGTTATGTGGAAACCTGTAATTGTACATAGTGCTTAGGTTGAAAAAAAATCTTCGTGAGGTCTTGGTACTTGTGAATTCTAACTTAGGACAAATACGAGTAGGCCTATACGTATATAGTGGCCACCTGCAATTGTACATAGTGCTTAAGTTCAAAAAAAATCTTCGTGAGGTCTTGGTACTTGTGAATTCTAACTTAGGACAAATACGAGTAGGCCTATACGTGTTTAGTGGAAACCTGCAATGGTACATAGTGCTTAAGTTCAAAAAAAATCTTCGTGAGGTCTTGGTACTTGTGAATTCTAACTTAGGACAAATACGAGTAGGCCTATACGTGTTTAGTGGAAACCTGCAATGGTACATAGTGCTTAAGTTCAAAAAAAATCTTCGTGAGGTCTTGGTACTTGTGAATTCTAACTTAGGACAAATACGAGTAGGCCTATACGTATATAGTGGCCACCTGCAATTGTACATAGTGCTTAAGTTCAAAAAAAATCTTCGTGAGGTCTTGGTACTTGTGAATTCTAACTTAGGACAAATACGAGTAGGCCTATACGTGTTTAGTGGAAACCTGCAATTGTACATAGTGCTTAAGTTCAAAAAAAAATCTTCGTGAGGTCTTGGTACTTGTGAATTCTAACTTAGGAAAATACGAGTAGGCCTATACGTGTTTAGTGGAAACCTGCAATGGTACATAGTGCTTAAGTTCAAAAAAAATCTTCGTGAGGTCTTGGTACTTGTGAATTCTAACTTAGGACAAATACGAGTAGGCCTATACGTGTTTAGTGGCCACCTGCAATTGTACATAGTGCTTAAGTTCAAAAAAAATCTTCGTGAGGTCTTGGTACTTGTGAATTCTAACTTAGGACAAATACGAGTAGGCCTATACGTGTTTAGTTGAAACCTGCAATGGTACATAGTGCTTAAGCTCAAAAAAAATCTTCGCGAGGTCTTGGTTATTGTGAATTCTAACTTAGGACAAATACGAGTAGGCCTATACGTGTTTAGTGGCCACCTGCAATTGTACATAGTGGCTTAAGTATCAAAAAAAATCTTCGTGAGGTCTTGGTACTTGTTGAATTTCTAACTTAGGACAAATACATAGGCCTATACGTGTTTAGTGGCCACCTGCAATTGGTACATAGTGCTTAAGTTCAAAAAAAAAATTCCTTCGTTGAGGTCTTGGTTCTTGTGAATTCTAATTTAGGGAAGAAAATACGAGTAGGCCTATACGTGTTTTAGTGAAACCTGCCAATGGTACATAGTGCTTAAGTACAAAAAAATCTTCGTGAGGGTCTTGGTAGACATGTGAATTCTTACTTCGACAAATACAGTAGGCCTATACACGTACGTGTTTTAGGGTGGAAACCTGCAATGGTACATAGTGCTTAAGTTCCAAAAAAATCTTTCTGGAGTGTCCTTGGAACATGTGAATTCTAATTTAGGAAAAATACGAGTAGGCCTATATGTGTCTAGTGGAAACCTGCAATGGTACATAGTGCTTAATGTTCAAAAAAGAATCTTCACGAGGTCTTGGTACATGTGAATTCTAACTTAGGGAAAATACGAGTAGCTATACGGTTTAGTGAAACCTGCAATGTACATAGTGCTTAAGTCAAAAAAAAATCTTCGTGAGGTCTATGGTACGGTGAATTCTAACTTAGGACAAATACGAGTAGGCCTATACGTGTTAGTGGCCACCTGCAGATTGTACATTAGTGCTCAAGTTAAAAAAATTCTTCGTGGGAGGTCCCTTTGGAAACATGTGAATTCTAACTTAGGACAAATACGATTAGGCCTGATAACGTATAATAGTAGGCCGACCTGCGAATTGTACAAGTGCATTAATTTCAAAAAAAATCTTCGATGAGGTCGTGGAACTTGTCAGTTTCTAACTTAAGGATAAAGAAACAAATACGGAGTAGGCCTATAACGTATAAAGATGGCCACCTGCAGTGTACATAGTGGAAAGTCAAAAAAAATCTTCGTGAGTATTTGGTACTTGTCATTCTAAACTTAGGACAAATACGAGTTGAGGCCTTATACGTGTTTATGTGGCCACCTGCAATTGTACATAGTTCTTAAGTTCAAAAAAAATCTTAGTGAGGTCTTGGTACTTGTGAAATCTAAAATAAGAAAAATTACGAGTAGCCTATAGCGTGTTTAGTGAAACCTGCAATGGGTACAATAGTGCTTAAGGTTCAAAAAAAATCTTCGTGGAGGTCTTGGAACTTGTAATTCTTACGTTCGTACAAAAACGAGTAGGCCTATACAGCGTACGTGGTTTAGTGAAACCTAGCGAATGGTACAATAGTGCTTAAGTTCAAAAAAAAAAAAAATCTTGTGAGGTTCTTGTGTACTTGGAATTCTAATATTAGAAAAAATCGAGTATCCCTATATGTGTCTAGTGGAAACCTGCAATGGTACATAGTGCTTCAGTTCAGAAAAAACGTTCACGAGGCACTTGAACTTGTGAATTCTAAATTGTAGGAAAATACAGTAGTTGCGGCTATAAACGGTTTAGTGGAAACGCTGCAATGGTACATAAGTGCTTAAGTTCAAAAAAAGAATCTTCGTGAGGTCTTGGACTTCTGTGAATTCTAACTTAGGACAAATACGAGTAGGCCTATACGTGTTTTATGGCCACCTGAATTGGTACAAGTGCTCAAGTTAAAAAAAAATCTTCGTTAGGTACTTGGTACTTAGTGAATTCAACTTAGGACAAATACGAGTAGGCCTGAATACGTATATATAGTGGCGACCTGAAATGTAACATAGTGCATAAGTTGCAAAAAAAATCTTCGTGCGGTCTTTGCTACTTGTCAGTTCTAACTAGGACAAATACGAAGTAGGCCTAAACGTATATAGTGGCCACCTGCCGTTGTACATAGTGCATAAGTTCAAAAAAAATCTTCGTGAGGAGTATTGGTACTTGTCATTTCTGAACTTAGGAAAAATACGAGTAGGTCCTATAACGTATATAGTGGCCACCTTCAATTGTAGCATAGTGCTTAAGTTTCAAAAAAAAATCCTATCGTAATGGTCTTGGTACCTGTGAATTCTATTTAGGACAAATACGAGTAGGCCTATACGTGTTTAGTGGAAACCTAGCAAAGGTACATAGTGCTTAAGTAAAAAAAATCTCGTGAGGTCTTGGTAACTGTGAATTCTAAACTTCGGACAAATACGAGTAGGCCTATACGAAATATAGTGGAAACCTGCAATGGTACATAGTATTTAAGAGTTCAAAAAAATCTTCGTGAGGTCTTGGGGTTACATTGTGAATTCTTAACTAGGAAAATACAGTAGTCCCTATACGTGTTTTAGTAGAAACCTGCAATGGTACAACATAGTGCTTAAGTTCAAAAAAAGTCTTCATGAGGTCTTGGTACTATGTTAATTCCAACTTAGGACAAATACGTAGTATCCTAACGTGTTTAGTGGAAACCCTCAATGGTACATAGTGCTTAGAGTAAAAAAAAAACGTCGTGAGGTCTTGGTTACTTGTGAAATCTAGACTCGGACAAATACGAGTAGGCCCTATTTTCTGTGTGTTAGTGAAACCTGCAAGGAATAAAGTACTTAAGTTCAAAAAAAATCTCGTGAGGTCTTGTACTATGTGAATTCAACTTAGGACAAATAACGAGTATGCCTAATACGTGTTTAGTGGAAACCTCAATGGTACAAGTGGCTTAAGTCAAAAAAAATCTTCCGTGGGGTCTTGTACCTTTGTCAGTTCTAGACTTAGGGACAAATACGAGTAGGCTTAATACGTGTTAGTGGGCCACACAGCAATTGTACATAGTGCTTAGTTCAAAAAAATCTTCGAGAGTCTTGGTTCTTGTGAATTCAAATAAAAAATACGAGTAGGGCCTATACGTGTTTTTAGTGGAAACCTGCAATGGTAACATAGTGGCTTAAGGTTCAAAAAAAACTACGTAGAGGTCTTGGTACATGTGAATTCTTACTTCCGGACAAATACGAGTTAGCCTATAAAAACACGTAGCGTGTTAAAGTGGAAACCTGCAATGGTACATAGTGCATAATTCAAAAAAAATCTTTCAGAGGTCTTGGTACTTGTGAATTCCTAATATAGGAAAAATACGAGTAGGCCTATAGTGTCTAGGTGAAACCTGCAATGGAACATAGTGCTTAATGTTCAAAAAAAATCTTCACGAGTCTTGGTACTTGGTGATTCTAACATATGGAAAATACGAGTAGGCCGTATATCGGTTTAGTGGAAACCTGCAATGGTACATAGTGCATAAGTTCAAAAAAAATCTTCGTGAGGTCTTGGTAACTTAGTGAATACAAACTTATGAACAAATATAGAAGGCCTATACGTGTTTAGTGGCGCACCGGCAATTGTACATAGTGCTGCAAGTTTTAAAAAAAAAAATCTTCGTGAGGTCTTGGACTTGTGAAATCTGAACTTAGGCACAAATACTAGTAGGCCTATACGTATACTATAGTGCGACCTGCAATTGTACATAGTTGCATAAGTTCAAAAAGAAATCATCGTGAGGTCGGTACTTGGTCAGTTCTAACTTATGGAGCAAATAACGAGACGGCCTATACGTATAAAGTAGGCCACCTGCAGTTGTACATAGTGATATAAGTTCAAGAAAAAATCTTCGTGAGGATTTGTTACTTGTCAGTTCTAACTTAGAGACAAATAACGAGTAGGCTTATAATAACGTGTTTAGTGGCCACCTGCAAATTGTACATAGTGCTTAAGTTCAAAAAAATCTACGTGAGGTCTTGGGTTCTGTGAATTCTAATTTA
>CAJQUW010008330.1:0-11320 GCA_907163375.1 Prostheceraeus crozeri | reverse complement strand
AAAAAGACGAACGCTATCTTCATCATCGTTTGATAAAGAGAGCACATTGAATTTTGGTTTTGGAGTAAGTTCGATTTGAAAATTAAAAACTGCATTGATTAGCAAATCATTGGCTTTCATTTTTTTTTCAAAGTACCTATAGCCAAAGATATTTCATTGAATACGTAACATGGAAAGTTAAAACACTAGCTTTTCTAATTCTTTTTCGTCTACCATCCACGATCGAGCCAAAACCATGAACTTAGGCAGTTCTGTTTCGTTTGTGATTGAGGTTCGTCAATTGATATTTCCCTTTTAGTCCGGGAGCTGCTGACACCTTCTTCGTAAATTCGCGCATAAGTCAAATTCTTGAGTGTCACAGCCAGTCGCTTTCGGTTATAGGTAAGGTTAAAGGATTCCCATTGCAATCCGATGGTAAAATTCAAGAGATATCTGTGGAGTGTGAAACACTTGCAATTTTCGTACATTTTCTTTTGCAGAAAAGAAGCAATTTATCCGAATCCCATGAAATTTGAAGCATGATTGAGTTCAGGACATTGACTTCGATATAATGGTTGAAGTGAGTCACGTGATTCAGTATTTGATGTTTGAGAGCGTCTACAAAATGAGTAAATTTCTTATTTTGACTTAAGTTTGACGATTTTACTCATTTTGTAGAGGCTCTCAGACATCAAATACTGAATCATGTGACTCACTTCAACTTTTATATCGAAGTGGATGTTCTGAACTCAATCATGTTTCAAATTTCATGCCATTCTGATAAATAGTTTCCTTTCTGTCAAACCAAGTGTACGCAAATTGCCAAGTGCTTCACAATCCATAGATATTTCTTGAATTTTACCATCGGATTGCAATGGGAGTCCTTTAACCTTACCTGTAACCGAAAGCGACTGGCTGTGACACTCAAGAATTTGATTTTTGTATTCAGCATTCAAGATCTGGTGTGTTCCCATTTCGTCTCGTGATGTGTATGAATTTTTACAAAAGCTATCCATGAAGAAATCGTCCCCTGATATCCCATCCTTGCTATACAGGAATGCTGGCCAATTTCTCACTGTGCCGATCATGAAGCTTATCGGGAGTCTATTGCGACCTCGGAAAGTTTCCTCAATGGTGGAATATCTCAGCGGTCTATCTGTTTCCGAACAGTAGCTAATCCCGGTCTGAGTGAATTAGACCTATCTCCCATGATAGTATCCCGGGAAGTTGCTTGAAGCGAGTTGTTGTTAGTTCTATTGAAAAAGCATATGCTTGGACAATACCGGAAGGAGTCAGTTCGGCTTCCGGACTCATCTTCGGACAAAACATGTGCTTGGTTTCGCTTCGTGATTATTCACAAAATGTTTAGATGGATCCTAATTACTACTGGGGATTTCAATTGTAATCATACGATACTCAAAGGTTTTGACACATGAAGCTCGGATCCACATTGTCAAGAAACTTATGAGTTACAATTTCCAACTGGCTTTATTCTTCGGGCATCTTACTACTTCACTGTTCGTATGGCAATCTGTAGTGGATGGTTACTACTTGCATGTGGTTCTCGGTCGGAGATACGTTGGTGTGGCGCAAGGCTCCATCTTAGGCCCTTTCTTAGATTGTTGTAACAACATGTTCTTTGAAGATCTCCGACCCTAATGGCCCATCTGCGTCAAGTATGCATGATGATTTCTTACCATATGTTGTCCTCTATTTTAGAAAACTCCAACAAAACTCCCACGCACTCAATTTCATGAGTTTGTTCTTGGTTGGAGCAATGCTATGAATCTTAGGGGATCAATTCAACGAAATGCAAGTCAGACAATCTCGAAGAATCATGATGCATTGTATGTTCATCTGCCAGATATTAAAGAAGTTCGAAACGTGTGTATTCTGGGAGTCTATCTATATGAGAAAGGTGCACTTGGTCTATCATTTCGATACATAAATTCGCAGTGCTCAACGTCGATTTTTCATTTTGAGGATCTTTTAACCCTTATCAGTTTATATGTAGGTACATTTGGTAAGATTGATAATTTCAAGGTAGTGCTGATATTTAGTTTGATGCAGGTCTAAGGCATCATAGAATGATGCTCTAATTATGGGTTGGATATAATGTTGTAAAAATATTGCCAATCCCTGCTGCTTAATTTTTTAGGTGGCCATGTGCATAACCCCTCTGCCGTATGTTTCTCGTAGTTTACATTTTGTACCTACAGGGTACATTTTGCCAAAATATTCATGTCTATTTAGTCTGATTTAACTCGTCTAATCATGAGCTGAGCTTGTCATATCTTTCCTTTTAAGTTAAAAAGAGGATATTGAAATTTTCCCGCATAACATGTACATCAACACATTTGGAAATATGTGCATGTAATTGCTAGATGAAGATTGTACAGGATCAAAATGCATATATTCATTTACATCTGCTTTTTGTGCGAGATGGACTAACACTTAGACTGAAAGTAAAATTTTCTCAGGCGTCTGAATTCCTTTACCAGTGCTGAACGGAGACGTGATGAAGAAATCGAAAAAAAAGATTTGAGTACGGCCATTAGAAATGCATCAGATCTTCGAAGCTTTTACTGCCAATGTTCGAAATCATGACGAATTTTCTTTACGATGAGTACGAGCATGCATCAGGACATTGCTTAGGCGGTCTTGATCGTGGTCAACATGATGAATTGAATGAACTGTGGAATGCAACAGGGAAGGAAGGCTATTTTCCGAGGCAACAATGTCGTTAAACCGCTTTTAAATTTTTCTACGATGCGTACGTTTCGAACACTATCGCTCACCCCTGAAACGCCTAGGAAAGTGTTATTACTTGCGCCTGTCAATGAATGTTTGGAAACAGTTTGGATGGGACGCACCTACATCCCATCCAAGCCGTCAAAATACGCGTCTCAAGGTGCTTTGGTTGCTGAAGCCTGCACAGGATTTGCTCTTAACGCTATAATCTTACACTGGTCGGGAGCGAAATGCCGGCACCTCACCGCAATCTTGGTCATGATGTGGTTAATGTACTTTCCAGGAACCAGGGATATCTATATAGGAAGTGAATTTGTGCTGACAATTTTTTCACCTCTCACAGCTGCAGTGATCTCTCACTTCAGCAAAATATTACCTTGTTGGGAACTATCCAGGTCTCATCGACTTGAAATTCTGAGCAGCTTGAATCCAAAAGTCGAGAGGTGGGTTCATATCATATTCGCTCACGATCATGTAAATAAAAGTCGTTTGGTGTCCCACATTTCCGAAGAAGAACAAAAATGTTATTGCAATTGAGTTCTAGCCTTTGCGAGTAATTTGGCATTGCTGGGACAAGAGCGCAACTGCCATGATCTCGTTTACAATCGGGAAAAAAGTGGCGTTAGATCAACTATGATGAAAAAAAAATATTGTGGAAGTGTCACTTGTAGACGTAAGAGTGTCAGATGGCCTTTGATTATATTTTATAACATGCTCGATGCTGCGGCGTACAAGGATTCGTACTGATGAAGACAGTATCATTCCAACAATGACCAGAAGACAATTTCTGAAAACTCCTTATCTGTCCAATTAGTGGTAAGATAACGGTAGTCGACACGTCATGTAAGAAATTAAAGCTACGAAATTGGATAATCGACGCGGTTGTATGCTCGGTTTTTCGCGAAAACTTCAAACACTGAATTTAGTCGTCGCGGAGAAAACAACGGTGTTGGCACTGCAATATTTGCTACAAGAGCAGCAGAAAACACATGTGTGACTTTTGTTTCAAAGCTGTTTTGGTCCACAACACCGCATTGATACAGAAAATATGGCAAGATGCTTTGTCTTGCTCGTGAGGTTTGAGTTCGCTTTTTTCACTTTTCTTTATGTGACACGAATTGCACCGGTTAGACACTTAGTTAGGTTATATTGTTACAGAATCAATGCTATTTTCATAATGAAATTGTTATGTTTGAAGCATAAATTGAATGGTTTTCATAAATTAATCCAATCAGCGCCATTTTCTTGGTTGAAATGGCTATTGATTATAGAAAAAATAAAGTATCAATAAGCATTCAATAGTTATTGGTTGAAAAATTACTGATTTATAATTTGATATTTCAAAAACACGTTGTATCTATGTTAAGCTTTGCATGTAGTTTGTGATATCTATGTTAAATTCTAGTATGCAATATCTGTTACAATAGGTAGTCAGTGAAGACATAAAATCTATATTTGATATTTAGATAGATTTATTACGCAGTAATATAGGTTAGAACAACTTCATTATCTATCGGTACAAATTGTAGCTACGTATACGGTTGAAGCAGTCGGTTTTCCTCATACGGATAAGGGTTAAGGCCTCTGGTGTCCAATGAATTTTTGAAAGAAGTTTATTTTGCGCAAGTCAGATCCTTGATGGAATACTGCTGTCCGGTTTTTATCGGGTTATCAGCCACCGATCAATTCAAGCTGGACCAACTGCAGAGGCGATTTCATCGACTTCTCTGCGGCTCAGAGTGTAATTGCAGGTCCCTACCCTCATTGTCCGACTGAAGACACGATCAGGCTCTTAAAGTTTTGAACAACATGTTCTGTGAGGACCACATACTACATGACCTTCTTCCCCCTGTTTCGTCATCTGGCCGATTCCTCCTGCCGAAGAGATGGACGCTTAAGCGTAGTATGTCATTCATTCCCTACATTTGTGCTTTCTACAATTTGAACTTTAAGCGATGTTGATTTTTCTTTGAATATGTACTTTGTAACGATCGATTGCTATTTCCTTGAATATAAACACTTATTATTCTACAGATCTATGCTATTAAGCCGTTTGTGCGAGAATTTAGGAAGAAAGTGTCAGTAGCTGTGTTCCTACAGCAGCTGTCATTGATTAGCAACATTGGTTTTCTAACTGTACGAGTATTTCATAAGTACCGGTAGCCAAAGCTATTTCGTTATCATCACTTTTTGCCAATTCTATTTCGTTGAATACGTAACATAGAAAGCTAAATACTAGCTTTTTTAATTCCCTTTCGTCCACCATCCACGATTGAGCTAAAACCATGAACTTAGACAATTCTATTTCATTTGTGATTGAGGTTCGTCAAATGATATTTCCCTTTGCAATTACATTTTCGTAATGGCTTAAACTAATGAATTAAACATCAACATTACAAAAATAAGGCAGCAACAAGTATGTTGTAGTAGCTATCATTAACTTGTTGGAGATATCAATTTCTTTATAACACAATCTGTAAGTCTGAGAATTAGATGATGTGAGATTCGCTATCAGGATTCCGCTATTTTGGGTCGCAGCCAACCAACAGGAAATGCTTTGCATCGTAAAGTTACTTAGCTAAATATTGGAGTGATCCTATGAATTCTAGAGATAAAGAAGTGCATAAACAAATCTTATGTAGGCCTGTTAGCTACATATGATGGTTTTATTGACAACAAAGGTCTGTCGCAGTTAATTGAACATCTAAACAGAATGACAGCTATTAAATCAATACAAGACACCAACACCCTCGATTCCCCGACCGCACTCGCCCGACCTAGGAATCGAACCGAAGTCCGCGGTGGAGCTCGTACCTTCTTCACTAGGCCACGCTGACGGTTCAAAAGGAATGCGAGTGAAGGCAGAAGTCATCTCTAAGTGATATCGACAGCATATTGTCAGGTTATTATTGGCAGACCGCTGACCAGCGTTCATATTGTAGCGATACAGCATATCAGCATATCAGTAGAATCAAGGGTATTGGTGTCTTGTAATTACTTAATAACTGTCATTCTCTTTAGATATTCAATGAACTGCGACAGGCCTTTGTTGTCAATCTACACTGTGACGTAATGACATGCTGATATGCTGTCTCGCTACATGAACGATAGTAGCGGTCTGTCAATAATAATAGGACAATATGCTGTCGATATCACTTAGAGATGACTTCTGCCTTCACTCGCATTCCTTTTGAACCGTCAGCGTGGCCTATAACGAAGAAGGTGCGAGCTCGTCTCCACCGGGGACTTTGGTTCGATTCCTAGGTCGGTCGAGTGTGGTCGGGGAATCAAAGGTGTGTCTTGTATTTACTTAACAGCTGTCATTCTGTTTAGATATTCAATGATGGTTTTATGTATTCCAAAAAAAGTCAAGTAATATCAGGCTAGTAGTATTCACAATCACTTTGGAATCAGAAATGAAAGAAAAAACTCATCGTCGCTCCTTGTTCCATGCAGCTAAACGATGTATTCATAATTCCTTCTGCAGCAGAGGCGACAACATGTAAACCAAATAGGTATAGTCGTCGGTCACATAAAATGAAATAATTGACTGCCCTTCGACCTAAGTCATTACGCTTGACAATACATACAATGATCAGCAAAAATACACCGAAACTGCAATGAAAAATGTTTTGCAAGTACAGAAAGGTTGTCTCGCAGTTTCCTTTGCAAACATAGTCTTCCTCGTGCTTTACGTACAGTCCAGTTATAAAGTGACCAAATCCGAATACCCTTGTAACTATGTATATCATATGAAGAAGGCATAGCCCACGAATTTCTTTCATTCTCCTTCGACGTGAGTAGTCTTGATACTGTTGTGGATGATAATAACAGTTACAAATAACATACAACACATTGACCAACGACAGACCAGCCAAGACTTCCAAACCTTTGCCACATAAAAGGCCCCAGACCAATTGTAGCTCAAATGAATTACATTTACATGCCAAGATAACCAACGCAAAAGCCAGGACCAGTCAAATGATGATCTTCACAAGAGGCCACCATTGGATAATTGGACGTAACAATGGATGGAATAACGGGTCCACGCAAGCAGAGAATATACACACATTTTGGCGATATCTTTACTGAGCGTCTCGGGACTTTCGGCAAGTTCAAGAATATTGCTATCTGAAATATAATTATCCAAAGGAAGTTTGCATTCGTTGAGTAAACGATTTGGAGAAGCTTTGGATTAACGGAAAGGACCTTCATAAACCGCAATTCTCAGGGTCATTTTTCGAGTAATGTTAAATGTGTGTATCATGATGGCTGCGATATATTACCTATTAATTGCATGGAAGCCTCAATATATGGACAACACGGTCAAATATCATAACAAGTGTGATGAATAATATCGGTGGATGGAAACCGAATTTTTGTCTCTCCATATTCAAATAGCTTGAGAGAATCAAAGTGCAGGTGATCGGACCAAGGACCAGACGACAATAATTCCACTAATTCAAGGGCAGTTCACAGGAATTGTTCGAAGAATCTCAAACAATGGTCGTTTCGTTTGTATTTGTGCTGAGATGATACATTTGAGGTATGATCGCGAATATAAGGCAGACATGCCGTTCAAAAAGTAACGAGTGACAATATTCTGATTCGGAAATACTGTGACAACAAACTTAGACGCGAGTTTCTCATGCAAGTAGATAAAAGCGAATCGAGTTCATCATGTAATCCAGCCATAATTCGTGTATTCCTGATGACGACGCCAATAAGCACTAGAAATAATTTTATAAATAGATGCGACATTCACTTCAGTCTGTAGACTAACGCAACTTAACCGTGCAAAATCCGACTTTTCGATTTGTTTAAGTTAATGATGCTAGAATGAACTTTTTGTGGATAGTCATTTCATGCATGCTGTTATCCAGTTAATTATTTTTACCGGTTAACCCTCGCCCCACTGAGGAGGAGGGCGTTTTCCGCCTTCCTGGCGAATTTCTTGAATATCTTTTAAACCAAGCAAACTGTGGTCACCAGATTCCTGGTAGCTTGCTTTTTACGTATTATGCAACTTTTGACAGAAGGAAAATAAATTTGGCATAAAACTTTGGCGTGAGAGCTATCGTCATAAGGGATTCTTCCTATCAATGTAAGGATATTCACAAATTTAAAATCTTTGAATTTGAAATTATCTATTAACTATGTATCCATATTTGAAATTTGAAATTCAAGTTTCAAATATGAGTTTTTATTAATTTTTTGGCACTTTGTAGGTCTACATCTGACCAGCAATTATTGAAATTTTTCGGAATCATGTTGCTTTTAGGCTCAGTGTCTTGATAGAATAATATTCAGTTCTTGAACTATAAGTGCGATGGTATCTCTTCAGATTCAGGTGTACATGGTCGATGAAAGAACCACTCTTCAAATTTAACTGATAAAAATTCAGGAAACTACAATTTCATGCTTGAAATGTATTTAAAGTATGTACTTTCCTTCAAATCACGATGTCAATCCTCTTCCGACTGTGGGGGACGTTTTTCGACCCTGGCGAATTTTTTGATTAGCCACCTGATTTCTAATAGCTTACTTTCTACGCATTATGCAACTTTTAACAGATAATAATTGTGGCATAATACTTTTGGAAAGCGAGTTATCTTAAAATTTGAATGTTTGGAATATTTTTGTCTGATTTCGGTATATGTTCACTCCTAATGCATATTTCGGCATCAACTTTTAATGAAATATGTTGAAGATTACATTCTCGTAAATGATTCTTTATGGTGACATAGAGATAGATATTCACAAATGCAAAATCCTTGAATTTGAACTTATCCGCTTATTATGTATGCATGTTTGTAATTTGACATTCAAATTTCAAATATGAGTTTTTATTAGTTTTGTACTTTTTAGCTCCGCATCTGATCAGCAATTATTGCAAATCTTCAGAATAATAGCCTCAGTGTCTTGATAGAAGTTCATCGAATTGGGTTGTTTCTTCACTTGCAAACTAATTACTACTAATAGCTTACTAAAATGTGCGATTTTAGTGATATTTGAGTTAAACTAAAAGTTTGAATTATTTGACTTTTGACCTCATCCAATACAATGATGTAATCTCAGAGTGATTAATAATCATCGTTTAATTAAACACCTAAATCAAATCTCACGATAAGTGCATGGTTCATTAGTAATTGCTGTCATTTTCC
Source organism: Prostheceraeus crozeri (assembly GCA_907163375.1). NCBI lineage: Eukaryota > Metazoa > Platyhelminthes > Polycladida > Euryleptidae > Prostheceraeus > Prostheceraeus crozeri. The sequence goes on along the minus strand of CAJQUW010008330.1, from coordinate 2,426 downwards.
ATTTCAAATAGTGATCTAGTGTAAATTTGTTAAAAATCGGCGGTTTTCACCTTCGACCTTCACCTGAGTCCATGGAAGACCCTAGAAATAAAAATGATGCGGTTTTCATCGGAATCCCCTTTCGATTGATGTGTGGTTTTGCAAAATTGGTGCAATAGTTTGGGAGATCAGCGGTGGGCCAAAATGCCCTCGCCCAGTGGATGGGATGAGGGTCAACTGAGGAATTTTCTAAATAAATCTCATGTTCTAGATTCCCTTCTAGACAAGCAGAGGAAGACATGACCATTCTAATTCTGTGGCGGCGACAATTCGGTTGCACCCACAGAGATAAATTGCCTTGTCTGCCTGCTTGGGTCTAGAGATGATTTTTCTCAACATGGTCACGGACAGAACTAGTCTCGAGAGCAAGAAGATCAATTTTCCATTGGACGAAATGCAAATTCAAGCCTGAAGTCTGACGAACTAGAATGACACTTCCTTTTGACGAATTTAGAGGTTGTTTATCAAGTAAAATTCTGTCGGCAGAAAATTGAATCAATTTAATATTCCAACACCGGTAGAATATTTAGCTCACTTTATGAACGACAGTCTACATGCAACACCGAAAGCGGTAGAATATTCAGTCGCTTTTGGTACTATATACTGTAAACTGCAATGCCTGATTTTGAATACGAAACCGATGTACAAAACGAGAATATCAAAATGTATGAAAGTATTACTGTTCGTGCTCATACCCTACGAAAGCGATTGTCTTTCCTATTGGATTATCCTTATGATCCAATAGGAAAGCCAATCGATTCCGTAGTGTATGAGCACAAACAATAGCACTTTCATACATTTTGTTATTCTCGTTTTTACCATATCGGTTTCGTAAGTAGCTGTGGTATTGCTCAGTTTACAGTGTACATAGAAAGAAACTGCATCTCTGAAGTTGACTAGAATGGAAAATGACTGAAAGTCGCGGCACATTCGGGGGAGCTAAGTTGGGGCATGAATGACCAATTGAAATCTTAGATTTCCACATGTGACTGATTCTAACCCAATGATGCAGACGTTGACAAGTGCATCTACATGTAAATGAAAATGAGTGCGATTTATGTACCACTATTGTGTATTGCATGAATCTATACGACCGCTCTATAGATTATATTGTCATCTATTTCTCTGGTGCTGCACCGTCGTTCATGAAGTCGGCTGAGTATTCTACCGGCAGAATTTCGGTTAGTGAGCAACCCCAATATCACCAAGAATCTATCTCTGTGGTCCATGCTAAATAGAAAGGAGCGAAAAGTCGGCTTTGCATGATTGGCCGAACAAAGGCCACCTCTCGTAGCATTAGAAAGTGACCATCTATGTCCGACAGCCAGAGCGGGTTTCTGCAGGGAACGATGCCGAAATTGACACTTTCGCAGATTGATGTTCACCACACTAAGGCTGCAGAAGTGTTCACTAAGAAGCAGCGTGTATGTCGAGTTCACGGTGTACCAGGAGAAGCGGTCTCTTTTTGAAAGCCTCCCATTATTATTCTCGACGGTTTCTGATGTATTTTTGCATGAAAAATTCGAAAATCATGGTTTTAAACAAGCCCTTTTCGAGAAAATGGCTGACAGAAATACCGAAACTGCATTCTGAGGCTTGACAGAAAAATTCCCAACTATTTCGTCAGCAGCTTTTTTTATGTGATTTTACCCGCTGTTTTCATATATATATTTGTCAAAAAATCACGCGATTATCCCTTTCGAGAAAATAACGAAACCGAAACTGTATTCTGGAGTTAGAGTAGAAAAAGTCTCAATTGTTTCGTCAACCGCTTTCTGTGTAGTTCGACCCGTTCTTTTCAGTTTTCTCTGTTGGAATCTAGGAGGTCTGGACACTTCTATTTAACATAAATTGGTTTGTACACAAGCAAAAATGACCTCCAAGAAATTTTCAGAACCTATTAGGACGTCTAAGACTTTTTATTAATGCATAATAAATATTGATCGAGCCCCAGACTGCAGTTTCGTTTGATGTCCATCATTTTGAATTTTTCTAATTTCTCGAAAAGTACTAGCCGCATGATATTCTAACAGTGATAACTGGAAAGAGCGGGTCAAGCTACATAGAAAAAAATGACGAAATAATTGAGACTTTTTTTATCTAACTCCAGAATGCAGTTTCGGTTTCATGTCCGCCATTTTGGATTTTTGCAATTTTCTCGAAAAGCGCTAATCGTGTGATTTTCAAACCATGATTCTCGAATTTTTAATGCAAAAATACATCAGCAACCGTCAAGAAATATCATGGGAAATTTTCAAGATGAAACACTTTTCCTGGCACACCGTGAGTTCTACCTGGTTCCTCTTCTTGTCAGACAGGATCAAGGAAAACACATGGGACGCAGATTGAATTATTCGTTTAAAGTGATTTTTTCTATATTTTCTGTG